>JADBJO010015694.1:25000-42944 GCA_016801955.1 Conus betulinus
CGATTTGCTGCCCGTTAGCACAAAAGAAACAGTATGTATATTAGAGAAGAAAAACAGTCCATAAACTGGGTACATTCATAGGCTAGAGGATATTGCAACACAAACTGACAACATTCGGACACTTTGCACGTACAGCAAGTAGGCAAACGTATGGATAAAAACAACTACAACTGAAAAGATCTTTTCTGATATCCAGACGCCATCGAGAAGTAAACTGCAGCCAGAAGACGAAAAGCAGTTTTTAAAAAGACGAATTCATATTCAAAACTTGACAGGCAAGGGCTACAGAAGATTTGAGAAGATCTGAAAGCAACACACCACTTCCCCAGTGAATCTGTATTAGCAAGGTGGAAAAGCTGCTGAAAGAAGACCTAAGATTTTTTTCGGATACATCTGTCACTTCGCCAGGAAACTTTCGAGGTGTCAAAATCCGGAAGACGATGGACAAGGGAGACTTGGACAGCAGGACTTCAGGGGAGACACTTCTCCCTCTCATTTCTGTTATCTCATGCAAGAGTTTCGGCCCTTAATTCCTTGCACTTTATAGGGATTGGGCCACATCCAGATCATTAATCATAGATGATTCTCTTCTATTTAAAACCTGAAAGTCAAGTTTTTTCCACTTGCCTTAGAATCGGACTCTGACATATGGGAAAACAGGTGGTTGAAATAGTCATAAAAGATGCGTATGGGATTCAGACCACTGCATCCTAAGAATTCTACAACTGGAATGTAAATGTCATGTTTTAGAAATAGAAAATATGTTTTTTTTTTACCTTCATTGCATTTTATAGGACAGCAATGTCGAATTATGAATACAATGCCTATGCAGCTCTTTGATAGTAAGTTTTTTTTTTTGAAACTATGCTTGCTTGCATCAAGACACATGCTTTAAGAATGAACATGATGCCTAAAAAAAAAATCAACCAATTACAAGTCTTTAAATCCTGTGTCGTCTTGAAGTCTGAACCTGGTTAATTTTTTCTTCTGCGTCTCCAGTTATCCAAAAGAGAGAGACACATAGTTCCAAATGAGTTTCTGGCATTTCCAGACATAAAAAAATTCCGTCAGCCAGAGCATTTTGAGGCCATGTCTGGATAATAAGCAAAATATATTATTGAAAGATTAATCTTTTTATTACTTATTTAAATGTGCCTAATGGTCTTTGTCAATAGATACTGTGTCATAGGCACTTTGAACAGGGGCCATTTGTTGACACTTTTCATTTTGGTGCACACACAGCACTCACTCAGCGAGTACGACAGCAGTTGCATCTCATTGAACACCACATATTGCAATCATGACAGCACCTGGTTCATCAGTAAAATCTACACATACCAGATTGTACAACAATACAGTCTGAGCCAACGTGGAACAGGCTTTCCTGGATTCTTCCCGAGGTATGTTTGAAAGTGAAATCTACAAGTCGATGCATTCATTCCTAATTGTTATGATTTTTTTTTTTAAAAGACACTTATGCGTGATTTTATTTTAATTATTTCATACTCCTGTGAATACTTGAAGAGGAAAGCACGGACATGCCATTGTCAAATCACAAGAAACGTAAAGTTTTTACTAAAACGATTCAAAGTTGGCTCCTGGCTGATCGCGGCATGTAGGTTTATGTTCAACCAGACAAATTCAGATATTCTTAAATGGGCATGGTTCAAGCTCAGCAAACAACATGTAAGGTTCTGTTTCAGTTTGGTATTTTGTCATGTAAAGAATGAGATCCAAGCACATGCGTATTCTTCTGTCTCTTGACGCAAACATTCCAGCGATATATTTCTTCAGGTCAGTAGCAAACTTCGACTTACCGTCGATAAGTATTTACATGCTCGTTGTAACTTGGAGCTTGCTACCGTCACTCATGATTTTGTTGAAAACTTACGTGTCTAAAGAACTTTTTTTTCTTCTCCCTCACCTCTGAAGAACCACTGGGATGCTAAATTAACTAAATATTCACTAGTTCCCTCGAGCTGTGTAGTTTATGTGCCAAAGCCTGGTTCTCTGCAGAGATTCTGAAATGAAAGGCTGTGAATTTTGTTTTCTTGAAAGTATACTTGCTGATATTTGCTCACTCGTAGTGTTGGGTGTGACTCGAGGACCACTGTCCTCGGGAAATGACAAATTTAAAGATAATTTGATACCATAGTACAGATTTTCATACTTTTGTATGCTTATCTATTATTTTGATTTGTCGTGACCTCCTGTGTCAGGTATGTGGGGGACGAGACTGGACGGAGCGAAATCAGGCTTTGTTCATACTTAAGGTCCTTGTGTGATATTGCAGTGCAGTCCTGACATCTTGGCTGTGTGTAAGATTTCAGCAAAGACCACTATTCTTTCTGCACTTCCCAATTCTTTGCCCTTTCATTTCCCTCTCAATCCTCATACCAACCGATCAAAATCTCATGAACGATGTGAGAGACCGAAGAGATGGGAATGAGGGTGGAATGAAGGAGAGGGAAATCTTTCATTGAACACTAATTCTCAGTCTCGGTCAAATAACAACAACAACAACAACAATAGCAGCAGCAGCAACAACAACAACAAAAACAACAACAACAACATTAACACAACAAAAGGGAAAAAGCATGAGTGAGGGGTAACAACACGTACGATGGTTTTCGACTCCCATCACACTGTAAATGGAAATGGGCCAAGAACGTGGGACAACACAGAATACATTATTCTTTGAACATCAAGCTTCTGCTTGTATGAAACTGCTGAACTGCAACTGACAACTTAGCTCAGGTTTTTTTTTTTTACAGCGATAACAAGACACATCGACCCCTTACCTTAGTTGCCCAGAGCTTACGCTGTGTCCGAGTGAGTAGTCAAAGTGATCAACACATTTGCAGCACAGGCATGGCAACCGGGGATGTGTATATCAGAAAAGTTCTACCAATGAGCTAGCTTAGTAAAGCTGTATTGTTCCTCATCGTCACATGAAAAGATACCGTAAGCCTCAGTCAAAGACTAGCGATGCAACAGTGTAAAATACTGACGTAAGTAGACAGTGGCCAACGCAACCAAACAGGAACATCTATAAAAACCCCAATAGTTAGTGATCATCATAATTATAAGCACTATCAGAGACAGCAACAGTTCTCACAGACAAGTGTTTCTATCTATCTATCTATCTATCTATCTATCTATCTATCTATCTATCTATCTATCTATCTATCTATCTATCTATCTATCTATCTATCTCTGAGAAACAAAAACTTCATTTTAAATGACTGTTCTAACATAATGAAAGGGTAACTGAAGTATTTGCATGTAAAGTTTAGTTCCAGAACCGGCGAAGTGGACGAGATGAGTTATTTGTGTGCTGCCGGAGAACAGTGATGCAATCCCCACAATCGGCAGCTGAGAGTAAACGCTGGTCACGACACATAACTCATATAGAATAATAGAGAAAAAAATCAATGTCAAAACATGAAATTATGGAGGTCTCTAGGTTAAAATACCTAAAAATTACCTACTTTAAACTATGAACACATATATACTCACGGAAACAATCAATGAGATGAGTCAGGGTCACAGCGTCAGCACACAGTGAAGGTGTGATTTTGGTGATGAACCCATAGCCTTTTGACAGGCTTTGTCAAGATCACAACAAACACAGCACCTGCTTATGGCAAGCAATCTTCCAAACTCGGCGTAGGGGGGGGGGGGGGGGGAGTTAATAGCTTCAATTAGTAATCATTCCGACAGAAATTCTCTGTAGCACCCATTAGATCATCTTTTACCAGCGACTCCAGTGAAAGAGCTTAATTATATGCCATTCTAACGAAGTCAAACTGACTGATTTTAATTGTTTTGGTAAAAGAAGTGTCCTCTCAGTCTGGTTAGAGCAGTAAACGATGGACCCCCGGAGACTGTAATGTCACTTTGACCCATAAATCCACGGCATATTACTGTCCTATTTTTGTTTTTATCACAGAAAGAGTAAAATATTAAATATACTGTAGACTTTGACAATACACGCATTTTGTTTTAATTACACAAACTATAGCAAGAAACTTGCTTCAGGAATGATCAGTTTGCAAGCTTGTGTGAACATTAAAATACATCAAGAAGAAGAAAAGGAAATCACATCAAAGTTGTTCCAAATCAAATTTTATGAAAACGTTTTGGTTACTAGAAATATTTTGAAGAAAATGTTGGTTGCATGCAATGACAAATCTACATTCTGTGGAAATGAAAAAGAGTGAGCCAGACATTACGAATAGTTAAGCAATTTTCAACAATTTATTTGGACACAATAAGAGACTTTCTAGGAAGAAGTGTGGATATCGTTTTGAGTTAAGGCTAGATGTAGATATCGTCTTTGTGAATAATGATCAGACAAAAAAAAACAAACAAACCCAGATCACACCTTTCTTTAGGCAAAATTATCAGCGAAATGCTTCATAAATTCTACAAATGCAAAATAGACCTGATCAAATTACAAATAACATACATTCTGGAAAATCTTAAAGACTTTTGCGACGAAAACACCTATCAATTCAAAAGAAATCAAGCACACAGAACTCTTTTTAAAAACTGTATGATTAGCAGCGTTTTGAGCACAATATGTAATATTCACAACTTATACTGATCGATGTCATTTGTCATATCGTATTCTAACTAAAATATCATCAAGTGTGTACATGTTGCCCCTGCTTTGCTCCTAATTCATATGCATGTGTGAAATTTAGTTATTATGCTTCCGATTCAAAACGTTTCTTGTATTCATATTTGTTTAAGAGCGAAAGCTGATGAAAATATCTTTACAGACACAAAGTAAGAGGTCGTTAAATGACTTAGCATTTGAAAAGCTGGGATTCATGACCAGCTGGGCTCGAAATGGTTAAGGGGCAACTTGACAGACTAATAGGGCAAGAACACAACTTTCTGAAAGTAAGAATGACATTTATGCAATATAAAAGATGGTACAAGGATAAAACTAGTGATCTGCAACATTGATAGGCTTCTGTTTCAGGCCAAATATGGCCATTAACCCATGAACTTACACAAAGACACATTTGCTGATGAAGCAAGCCCGGTCATAATTGCAAAACGCTGGTATTAGAATACTCAACAGCATTGTACACGTAATCATTAATTAGCTTGATTTGTCAACAGTGCATCTTCGTAAGACGGTTCTGAAAGTGCACTAGCACTAGTGAAAACTGCAACATACTATGCATATTGTAGAGTAAAATACAAGATCCGTATGAAATGGCAAAAGAGGCCATGATCTTTGACAGGAACAGAGTTCAGATCAAACGTGAGGCTCTGCTACTCATGTCTTCCAACTGATGTTTCATACAGTTTTATGTACCTAAAAGATACACGTAACAATATAGTTTATGACAACAACAGGAATTTGAAATCAAGTCCCAACGTGCCACATTGTTGCTGCAATTCAGTATTGGAACGAGGATTTTCAAGACAATTGCTTTGTGTATAAAACATTAATATCCAGGGATACAAGGCTAGCTACTACAACTTTAACATGCACAAAATACAAGCAGCAGCAATGAGTGTTTAACTAGACCACCAAAAGTCACTGACAGCGGTCTCAGTGCGGCAAAGAGGGATAACACTTCATGAAACGAGGTCCTGCTTTAAAGCAAACGCAGTCCAGATAAGCTGTTTCTTCGTGGGTGGTTATGCAAAATCAGGTTCCATGCAAGGATTGTGAGAGAGTGGACAGAAGTCGAAGTAATCATTACCCCAAAGGAATGCAAAAGACATGCTCCAAAGCCAGTCAACCTCGGAGTAGCAGCTGCAAACAATATGTTGAGGATGGTCTGGTTCTCCGAAGAATGGGACAGGTCAGACCGATTCATTACAGGGATGGTGGAGCATAGCGTAAAATGAAGGAATGTCGTTTCACATTGAGAGGATTACTCTTATTCCGGACGGTCTTTCTTCATTCTATTTAAACCTCTGAGATCTGAAAATCTGTCAATCACATTATCATTAATCAACCGTATCGCGCTGTCTGTGATTACCTTGTCATTCTACAGAGCTGTTTGTGCTTTAAGCAGTTTCTATTCTTTCTGATTGTTTTGGGGTTAGTTTTGTATCAGTTAGTTTCACGTGTTTTATATTCATAATTTAGTACCAGTGCAGTGGCTCAAACATCAAAGAAACTATTTTTAGAGAAGAGGGCGAAAAATGTCAGATGAAATTGGCTAGCATTTTTGTTTCTACAGGGTTGCTTGATTTTTCAGTCCAAGTGTTTTTAACCGACCGCTAAAAACTGTCTCTAATTCTTCCCCTATTATAAATATGTACTTGTGTATATAGACACATGTATTGTTGTTAGCGCGTGTGTGCATGTGCGTACGTGCCCGCATATGAACAGTAAATGGCTGTATGCGTGCTCATGTACGTGCGTGATTTACGCTGAAATATTCATCTGAAGACAGTCTGTTTTAATCCTTCCTTTAATCCCATTTCAGTCATTTCAGCTATAGCTAATTCAGGACTGTAAGGAAAGCGTACGCTGGAAATATAAAATCCCTATTAAATACGATAAAGAACTCTCTCTCTCTCTCTCTCTCTCTCTCTCTCTCTCTCTCTCTCTCTCTCACACACACACACACACACACACACACACACACACACACACACACACACACACACACACACACACACACGTACACACACACACACAACGCATGTACGCGTACACGTGCACAGACATACACATGGACACACACACACACACACACACACACACACACACACACACACACACACACACACACATGCGCGCGCGCTTTTTTGAGCATGTGAACAAATGCCTTGACATTGATGTAGTATCTACAGGAAGCTCAGTTTCCTTTGTTTTCAACGATTATTTATGACACTGATTCGATAAGGAATGACTCTATGATGATAAACCAGTACTGTGAGAGACGGTCTGTCGATTGCAATGTTAAATATATGACAGAAGAAATATGACAAGCCAGTAGTATGAAACCAGTACGCAAATTTCAGTAAGGGGTGTGATTTGTGGAGGGAGAAGGAGTGGTGACAATAGAACAGGAGGAGGAGGAGGAAGAAGGAATAGTAATGACAGTATGGGGAAGAGGGAGAGAGAGAGAATTGAAGACAGGGCAGAGGAGTGAGAGGAAGTACTGAAAGTAGGGTTTGTGTGAAAACAGAGAACATGATAAAATCGTTCACTTGGAAGAGTCTGGTGCTAAAGAGAATGATACAATTAGTTCCAGGAACTTGCACAGAAAATGTCTTCTCTTCATTGGAATGCATGACGACGCTGCTTTCGACGTTTGAGGATGCGGATTTTGTTCAGTTCACTTCTGTGTTAGATTTCATCTTGTCCAAATTTTCATTGTGAAGTTTGAACCTAGTTTATTTACAGAGTATGGCCTGTTCATAAAAGCAACAGTTGATCCTGAATGACATGAAAGACGTTCGGAGGAAATTGTCTGTCTTGAGGGCAAATCTTTCTGTTCCTTGAATGCGTACTGTTGATGATGATAACGATGGCTGCTTGTACTTGTGAGTGGATAAAGAATTCGCCCATTTAGAAAAATGCACTGTGTGTTTATACCCTTGAAAATTCGTCTTGCCATTCTGTCTATGACTGTGACAATGGAATTAACTTTCTTGAAGAAAACCTTACTGATATAAAATTACATGGTGGTTTGAATGCCGGGACTTCTGCTTGTTCTTCTGATCATCCAGATGGGCGCAGTTTGCATGAAAATTTTATTTAAAAAATCGTAAACACCAGTAGGAATAAGTATGGCATGACACGGTGATAGATTCAACGGGTTAAATACGGTCAAATTTGGGCGCTGCTTTTGGATTGTGTATTTCTAATGGCTTTGGAAATGGATACCACAGTTGCTATACTTTCCTGGCTTCCATATCTTTCTTTGAGTTAGCTTATGATTTTATGAAACTGGATGTCTTGGACAGACTAGAATAAAATAAAATCTTCCAGTTTTGTTATCCTTTGATAATCAGCTTTTTAATACATCTGGAAGGAAATCTTCAAATGCTGAAGAAGCAATGTTTGTTCTTAAATGCGGGTGGATTTTATCATACGTTCAGGAATCTTCTGACTCAACAAACTCAGGAGAAATAAAAGGAGATTTAGACGTAGCTACAGATTAACTGATAATGAAGTTAACTAAGCGATGAATGTTAACCAAACTGGTAGAGATCAGGCACGATTCATGAAAGAAAACGAATCCCATATGGAAGCTGTCGAACAAAATATGATTTGATCAAGAATGTAAGTTAACAAAATGTGAAAACACTTTGTAAAAAATTCAGATTTCTTGGACTAAAATGACCGGATCCAATTTTGTATTGCTGGAAGAGACTAAAGAAAAATTTCAAGGATTCAATTTTGCACAGCTGGAAGAGAATATTGCACGACTAGAGCAGAATAAAATAAAAGATACAATTTTGCATAGCTAGAAGAGAATTTTGCATAGCCGGAAGAGAAAAAAAAAAAAAAGAAAGAAAATGATCGCAATGGACAATTGTCCAAAGAACTACTAAATTCTGATAAATGCCATAACTCTACTGGTGAAATAATTGAAACAGTCTCACGCAAAAACACAAAATCAAAACATACTTTTTATATTCATGGTTTGATTATATTTTAGATATCATCAAAAAAGAAAACAGGAACTTTTAGATCATGATGTTGATAAAGCTAAAGAAGCTATCTGACAGACCAGTGTTCAGACAAGAACTTAAGCTGGTTATCAGAAAGTTGAAAAAAAAAAAAATCATCTGGTCCTGATGTAGTGAGAGTTCTTGTTTAAAAAAAGCAGACGAATGAATATTTCTAATAAAACCATTCTAATTATTTGTTTGACCACGGCGTTTATCCAGATAAATGAAAAAAAACTGATTATTTGTTACTTTCATTAAAAAGGCGGAATCAATGTCACATACAGCTGCAGAGGTATTGTTTTTGTGTAGCATGAGCATGAATTGTATAGGTCAAAGGTAAATGGAAAAAAATGACAAGAATACACATCTAAAAGGTATCCTGTGGAATACCAAGCTGATTTCAGGAAAGGCTATTGCTTAATGCCTCACATGTTTATGTTGCGTGCTGTCATTCAAACACCATTTGCTAATAATCATAAGCTATATGCTACATATGCTGCTATTGAAAATAAGTTTTCAATTCATTCCTTTGAAATTGTAATGGTCTTAGTTGTTTAAGAGTAGAGTCCATAGTATATTACATAGATACATTACAGTGTGTATAGATAGGTAAAACCTAGTGTGAGATGTGAAACAAACTTACAAGATTTTGTGAATAGTACGAGTGGATTAAAACAAAGTGATATGTGCAGTCCGATTCTATTCTCATGAAGTGTTTCAAATTATCATAAACAGTAACATGGGGTGTTCTTGCTTGATAGGATTTTATTTCGCTTTATACTGATATCTTGTTATCTAGACTGGAGTTAAAAGAGAATCTAGAGAAACAATATTACTTTCTTCTCATCGGGATGAATATCTACGTAGACACGAACAATAAACCGATGGAAATGAAACTGTAAGAGTGGTGAACGTGTATTAGTACGCATGTTTATTCTTTTCAGCCACACTCTGTTTCACATTTGCATATCACGATCTGATGCACAGTGCAAAGATAGCTGTTCTGATTGTACATCAGGTTTCCGCTATGCTCTATTATAGCTCGCTTAGCCTGTCTGTAGTTACTTAATTTGTAGGTTCAGTCAGTTTTAGAATATGGGGTTGGGGTTTAGAGAGAGGGACGACGCAGTTGAAAAGTTTCACTGTTGTCTTGAAACATGTTTAAAAGGTGGGTCACACTTCTATTGATTCGTTTTATGGTAGGCGTGGGAGATATTCCATAATTATATGTCATATCGAATGTTAAATTTCACGTAAATTTTGGGAGCCAGAATAGCTCAGTTGGTAGAGCGTCGGACTCGTAATCTTGGTGATCCTGGGGTTGCGGGTTCGAACCTCCGCCGGGGCGTTTCGGTACAGGGGGATCTTTTCCCTCAGAGTTAACATTGGTTCTGACTCCATTTCCCATACAGTCCTTCGAATGAGACTATAAACTGAGGTTCCGTGTGTGAACGCATGCATAACATCTTGCACACACGTAAAATCCCATCACCAACTTTCGGAGAGTAGGCCAGTTTGGCCGTTGGTATGGATGACACGTTACACACATAGCATGCACCCTGCGTGAGAAGTGGACAGAATGAAGGAAGTAAGAAAATGAGTGATCGATATTGAACGATACAGACTGGATGACACGGGAAACGACTGAATGAAGCGCCAGCTGGCAGCTCTTCAGTCGGCACTACCCAGGTAGGCAGCCCGTTGTGTAAACGAGTGTTGATTGTAAAGCGCTTAGAGCTTGGTCTCTAGCCGAGAATAGGCGCTATATAAGTATTCATTATTATCATTATTAAATGGCTAAAACTGACAAGGATGCGGATTCATGAATTACCATTTAAATCTCACAGTATGTCAAATCATTTTGACATTGATGGAAAAAATTGGGCTACGTATGTACAAAAATATTCATATTCTTATGCCCTAACTTTTGTTGGATAATCAAGGTGTTGAAAGTACTGCAGCTGGTATCAAATGCTTCACACAAAGAAGTATGGATTGTAGACGGCAAGACAGGGCATTTAAAACAATAAACTATGTTGAACTCAATTTTGAAATTGGAATGACTCATACATATGAAATGCATTTACAAAACTAGGATTTGGTTTTTATCATATATTGTCTGTGTCCGATTAAGATGTATTGGAGAAAAGAATATCTAACTTTGCTGCCCAGTTCCTAAATGAATGGAAGGCACAATTCGTGCAGCCTAGCTGTTATAATGACCCATTTCATTTTAGATTCAACTTGCTTACGTCAAGTAGAAATGAGAGTTTCTGGACGACTGTTGAATTGTTCATTTTTGAAGCTTTAAAACGTTTGTGCAATGCTATTACCTACAAAATATCTAATAGTTTTGGCGTGACAAAATATTCATCACGGTTTTGTTTGTGACAAATGGTCGATTTCTAATAGTATCCCCATTTCACGTCTGGTGTGTGAGTTAATAACATGGTTATTCCCGGCTGTTAGGGGCCTTGACATGGAAAAATAAAAAGATTTCATGTTGGTTTTTGTATTCTCTCTGTCTGTCTGTTACGTGTGGGTGTGTGTGGGTGTGGGTGTGGGAGTGTGCGTGCGTGCGTGTATGTGTGGGCGTGTGCGTGCATGTGAACGCGCACGCGTACGTGTGTCTGTGTTTGTGTAATTTTTTTTTTTTTTTTTATTCTCATTATTATTATTCTTACTATTGTTATTATTATTATTAATAATATTGCTATATTCTTCATTGTTTCTGCCATTATTAATATGTGCAGTTTGTCTAGTTGAATGTTGTAGAATAGCAAGGACAGATTGGAAGAATAGGCACTGCCTAAAATCTTTATCCTTGAGTAATAAAGTTTTTGAGTCTTGAGTCTTGATTAGATTATTGTTGATGCGACCGCTTTAATTCCAACTGTGCAGGTATCCAAATTCCGTTTGGGGGATGATCTCTGATCACAACACTAGTGTGCACTTGTATTTTCAGTGTGACAGCCATCCCCACTTGCACACAATGATCTAGTCTTCTTTGAAGAGATGGAATGGAATTTATAAGTGCTTGCAATATATCAATGCATGCTTGAAATCTCATTTGTGGGATTAGGTACGACTGTAACTTGCAAAGATGCTATATTTGAAGAGCAACTACTCACTACACCCACGAGCCTATGCTCGCTCTGTTAAAAATGTACTATTTCATCAGGATATTGGTGTTTAATTCATTATATCATTCATATAGACAGGGAAACGCTGGATCATCCATATATAAGTGAGAAATAAACTCCAGATATAGCCTCGGTCTTATATCTTGTGCCATGTCTGAATTCAGCAGTGCCGCTGTCACAAACAGTGTGTTCTCCCCAGCAAAAGCACTTGCACTCAACATCTCAAACATGGAGGACGTGACGACCATCTACAGTACAGCTTCCCACGACATAAACATCACACTTTCTTACGTGACTGAAGATGTCTTGCGGCTGCAGAGTGTGGCCAAAAATCTGGACCTGTGGGTTCCTCCGTTTCTCTTCTCTGGAATTTTCACCAACACTCTGATCATTATGGTAATGTTGGGCAAGCATTTCCGACAAATGTCCACGTCATTCTACATGGTTGTGAATGCTATTCTGGACAACATCACTTTGCTTGTGCCCCTTCCTGCGCATTATCTGTACGTCAATTTCCCTTCTGTGAGTATGCTGGTTGCTTTCTTTATAAGGAATCCATGCAAGTCTATTGTTCGTCTCTCTCTCTCTCTCTCTCTCTCTCTCTCTCTCTCTCTCTCTCTCTCTCTCACACACACACACACACACACACACACACACAATCCATCTCACACCATTTATATAGACTGATTTCAGACCAGTTTAGTTCTGTGTTCTGGGTATTTTCATAGTGACTTGAATATGAAAGTAACTCTTAAATGATGGTATGGGACGCAAATATCTAAACAAAGTTATGAAGCACAAAAAAACAGAAAACAAACAAACAAACCCTTTTGTTGCATTTGTGAGACATTACAAACCCATAACTCCAAACGAATGCTGCTTTCGGTACCAGTTTGCCTAGGTGAGTCGGTGCCGTATACAGGAATCGTTGAGAGTTTTGGACGTGTTGTTCTATTGCCGTTGGAATAATGTCAATAATAATTCGTGTTTCTTATTTGTTTACTATTTACATGGATACGTTTTTCATATGAGCGATTGAAGTTTGTTACAGAGCGTATACTGTGGCATTAGATTCTGAAGCCTTTGAATGCACGTAGTTTTCATGTGGAGAGACTGTATGTGAAGTTAAATGTAATTTTTTGCAAAAGATTGAAACTACCTTTGAATGAATCGTTTCTGAGAATTTTAGAAAATTGTATTCAATTTCAAAAGGATAAAAAAAATTCCACAGAACTGAACTTCGAAGCCAAAATTTTAAGACTTGTGTGTGTGTGTGTTGTGTGTGTGTGTGTGTGTGTGTGTGTGTGTGTGTGTGTGTGTGTGTGAAACATTTGCTTAGGTGACACATTGTCAGACCAGTTTATCTGAACAATTGATTATAACGGACGCCCGGTTTACTAAATATTGTTAGTAAGCAGCAGAAAAAAAAAACGTGGGCCTTATGGGCATTGATTTAATTAGTACATATTAAGCAGAAAAAAAAAACTTTACTTTCCAGTCACACATTAAACTCAAAGAACTACAGGCCAAAATGTTACTTTCTCCCGAAAATTTAATCAACTACCATTTGGTTTGATAAGTTGAGAAAAAAATAATGAAACTGTTCTATCACATTCGACACACTAAAGAAAGTAAATTCTTTTTTGAGTTCATTCCAGCGCACACTCATACTGAAGACCACTCACATATATAAGCATACATACACATTTTTCAAAAGACAAATTTGCTTAGGAGACGAATTTGTCCAAGAACGGAGTGTTCTTTCTTGTTCTGAAGCTCTGGATTCACGTACACGTTGGAGAAAACATCGCACACACTCGCTCAGCTTGATGAATATTGGTTTCTGACTTGATCCTGATATCAAGACGAAATGAGGGCTACCGTACAGTCCTGTCGTCTGGAGAAAAAAAGTGACTATCCTCTCCAGACGGCAGAACGGTGGCGTAGTCGTCGATCCTTTTCCACACAGGTCATCATTTGGAGAAGAGGCCATTCATCACCAGATCCTTTCGTCTGAATGAATTTGATGGACGAACAAAGGTTTGATGTGAAACATCTCAAAATATGATAAACATAGCATTGGAAGAGGGAAAGTTTCAACCTAGCGTGGGAGTATCATAGGAGAAAAAAGATGAAAGAAATCCTACTTCATTTTTTATGTGAACGGTTCCATATTGTCATTTTTCTTGAAATTCAAGCGTAGAAATAATCTGTCTTGAACAATTTAGGCACACTGAGCACGGACCTCGTTTAGAAACTAACTTTGATGTTAATAAAGATGCTTGGAACCCGTTTCATCTTTAAATTTATTTCATTTTTTTTTTTTTACCATCAATCATCCACTTAAGTAGTAATAAAGCAGTCCATTATGTATAGTTTAATGTACGAACATTTCTTGTTCAAGTTTTCAGTTTTGGATTTGGTGGATAGACATTTAATCCTCCGTATCATTCAGCCATCCTCAATGGAATTCAGGATGAAACTTCACCTTCCCATGGTACATCTCGTTTATTTTACTGATATATCTAAAGTCATCATATTTTAGAGAATGCTGGGTGGGGAGGGGGGGTGGGGGGGGGGGGGGGGGGGGGGGGGGGGGGGGGTGAGGGTGGGGGGTGGGTGAGGGGGTATTTGTTTTTTTATCTAAATATATAATCCGTACTTAATTCGTAACTCCATTTATAACACTTTGGTTCACTAGAAACCCCTTTAATTTCTTATTAAAAAAAAAAAAGAAAGAAAGTGATATACCGCCCAGTACGTCACGAGAATTTCGCCACCATAGACGACATTTATAAACTGAGTTGCATTTGTAATACAGCAATTTTGTCAAACTGAATTTCCAAAAAAGCGTTGAATTGACCATTCTTCTCAAATCATTCGTAATGAACTTAACTCCTTCTTATTAAGATATCTTTCAATTTAATTGTTAGTAAGAGTGACAACCGTTTAATCTGAATTTGAAAGGGGTGGAAATGAAACACTTTAAAGGAAGACTCACTTGATCATGCAGTTTATTGTTCCAAAAGCTCATCCAGTGAAACCCTGCTCCTGGCCCTTGCCGAAGAAGCTGTATTACAAAAACTGTGTGATATAAAGCCTTGCATTCCTGAATCGCTATTTACACTTTTCATCAATCTGCTGGCTGTTTCTTGGGAGAAAAACTAATCATAGTTGGTCGTTATTTCGCCTGATCTGTTCCATTTTAGTTATATAATCTTACAACGCTTGAACAGTGCACGAATTCTGATTTTTCACCGAATTCTAATGCCCTAGTAATGTATCCTCCCCTGTTGTATTTCAGTTATTCTTGCACCAAAATGAAATGTCTCTGATCACAAAATTTTGGGCTGTGCAGCTTAATCAAATGAAATGCATTAATTCTCTGTGCAGTTTGTTAGCAAAGGAATGAGCATAATTTCACGTTCAATTCTTTGAGAATAAGTTTTATGTCAAATTTTTGTTTTCTGAAGTAATCTAGTGGAGTGTTCAGTTTACATATTTATATATAACCTGGCAGTGGCGTGTAAAAAAATCGCCCGCCGTGACTCTATCTGCACTTGTGTGAGACCCTACGTTTTCATTTTCATTTGTGTTCACAACTGATGATATTTTGATATGGACTGTGGTTCTTGCACATTTCCCAAACAATTCATATATAACTGAGTTTTTAAGAAATTCTAAACTGTTGATACAAAGACCTGAAAAGGATAAACTTTTCTTGTATGCCAAAAAACTTCCATCTTTCCCAACACACACACACACACACACACACACACACACACACACACACACACACACACACACACACACACACACACATTTATATATATGTGTGGTGGGGAGGCTATCCTGAAAACTGACACATATTATAAAGTTATGAGGATGATTTAACAAAACAATCTCACTGTCTCTCTGTCTCTGTCTCTCTGTCTCTCTCTCTCCCTCTCTCTCAAACACACGCACACGCGCGCACGCACACACACACGCACGCACGCACGCACGCACGCACGCACGCACACACACACACACACTTCATGTAAGGTCAATAACCTCTTTGATCCACAGACTTAAACTTAATGGTATTAAAACAAAATTTACAAATGACATAAATAAAGCTGTGGCGAAAAAAGATATCAAATATGCAGAAAGTACCAAGATGTGAACCGGTGGTTTTTTTTTTTTTTTTTTTTTTTTTTTTTTTTTTTTTATAAAGACTTTACTTGCTTTAGCTGAATCTTTCCCTGGATGAAATTTTAAGTAAGTCCTCAATAATATGTGACAATGGCATTGACTCGGGGTCCGATTTTTACATACCTGTAAAGAGACCCAGATACTGTATCTTTATTGGATGATACTGGTATATTTTCAAGTGCTGCTGCGTTCTTCTATTTTGTGTGTCTAGACCACATAACGTGAATAGACATTAAATTGAAGACTACACACACACACACACACACACACACACACACACACACACACACGAGCGCATACACTCGTCCTCGCACGCGCACGCGCGCACGCACAAATACACACACATACACACGCGCGCGCAAGCGCGCGCAAACGCGCGCGCGCACACACACACACACACACACACACACACACACACACACACACACACACACACACACAGCTTTCATTCATCAGATTACTACCTGTGACACGTCTGTCGAGTTACGTATCATTCTAGTACGTAATTTGTTTTATATTACGTCATATTGAAATATTTACGTCTCTTCCCTCACTACCTTACCTGCTGGCACTCAGGGAGGATGTCATGTGCTGACGAAGGCAAATAAAGCCGAAAATTTCATTAACAACCATGACAGCTTGTTGTCCTTGTGTATTTTTTCTTTTTGGATATATATGTATATATATATATATATATATATATATATATATATATATATATATATTAATATACATACATACATATATGCATAAGATATTTTTAAAAAGCAAACATGATTTTGCAAATTCTTTCTTATGTAAACCAAGTGCTTCGAGAGATTCTCTGAAAGTCTGGCTACCACCAATTACGACTTCATGTAAAATGGGTGTGGATGGTAGCCATAGAGCAGAGCTTTTTGTCAGGAATCAAGGGAGGTTCAATAGCAGACTTATCCATCACAGTTTTAAAAGATATCTAAGTTGGTAATCAGTTTGCAAACCCACAGAGGCGATGAAACAAACGTTTCTGCATCAGTGTGGTAGCAGTCTGTAAGGTTTCCAGTTTAAAATATTCATATTATATATTCTGATTGAAATCTTCTAAATGAATACCAAGTTGTATGTACTGTCTGATCTGGGTACAAGGAGGGATAGGGGATATGACCTGATTTTCATTTCGGGGATATTCTCTCAAAAAAACCAAACTAGTTGTCAGTTTCTGTGTGCTTTCCTCAATTAAAAAAAACCCTCTGTGAATCTGATTTTTCACTTTGTTTTGGACTCTGTGGCAAATTCGTAAATGAAATGTTTCTACCTGACACCATTTCAGGAGTGACAAAGATAATATATATATATATATATATATATATATATATATATATATATATATATATATAGGCCCCTATATATATATTTCCATTCAAACAATTATTATCTTAACCTGTCTGCCTGAAATTTTTTGTAGTCTTTCCAAGTGTCTGTTTCTTTCAGCTGGTTCTCTTGCCTGTTTGTGTGTATGGGGGTAATTTTTGTTACATTCTCTTCCAGCTGCAGCCTTAGTTTCACTCACCCCCCCCCCCCACCCCCCACCCCCCCCCCCCCCCACCCCACCCCCTGCATTCTCGCATTTCTGCATGGACTTTTTTTCTTCAATGGTGCTGGATAGAATTTCCTGACCTTGACCGTGTCACTGTATCTTTTCCGCCCAGTCATGAGGTGCACTCCATATTTCTCCAGGATGCAAGATATTCCCCAAAACCTGGTCTGTAACTGGGACCTCATTTGATCCGAACTTTTCTTACTTCTGATTTGTACTGTGTTACTAAAAATCTTTGTTCCTCTATCCAAAAGTCATTTTATGTGAAACATGAAGTATCAAGGCCATGGCATCTGCTGTATCTCTCAATTAATCATTGACCCCAATCACTCTGTGGCAAAGTTTGGTTATATTCCTGCTCTTTGGC
>JADBJO010015695.1:0-42943 GCA_016801955.1 Conus betulinus
GGGACAGCCCTGGGTTAGGGTGGGCACAAGTGTGGTGAGGACAGGGGCACAGGGTACTGGGGGGGGGGGGGTCGGGGGGTGCGTGTGGCAAGGTGCTGCAAAGGAGGGAGGTGCCGGGGCAGGTCACTTACGGGGATTGCCGTGGCTGCAATAAGGGCAGATAGGTCAAGTAAAGCGAAATAAATAAATAAGCTTTAAAAAAAAAAAAAAAAGCCCGGCACTGGTCCTTATTTGTTTTCCCTCTCAGTAAAAAACAAAAAACCAACAACGTGTGATAGCCGCATTCGCGATCCTTCTCTCAGCTCTCTCCTCTCCTCACACACACACACCCAACCCACCAAGCAAACACACACACACAACACACACACACACACACCACACACACACACACCACAACAGAGGAAAAAACAGACAACGGACATGCTATAACAGGGTTGTGTACTTGTGACCCATTCTCGCTCTCTATCTCTCGCTCGCTTCTCTCTCTAACAAGTTAGCACACACCATGAACAGTGGCACACCAAATTGTTCTGCACAAGAAATCACCACTAGTCTTTGACATCAAGAGCTACTGTTGTGAGTGATCGATTCTTTTTAATTCTACTGGGGCAAAGCTCATTAAATTTTTCAAAATAGCCCCCACCTACTTCCATCCCCTTTTTTGAAAACTAGGAAAAAAAATTCTTACAACTAAGTATTCCTACACTGTTTACAATTTTACTCTCAATGACATAACCAGTTACTATGCCGTCAGTGTCTTAAAATTCTGGACTGGTAATGTTTTTGTTAAACTTGGCACGTGTATAGTGCTAATATATATATGCTATAAAACAGAGAAAACTTGCAATCTGAATAAAGCCCAATGGTGCTCTGGTGATATTTTCATTTCAAAGATGTTCCTTTTTTTATACTAAAGGAGGAAAGCAAGGCAAATAAACATTTGACATAATACACACAAAATGTCACTTATGAAATTGTTCTTCACACAAATACAAAGTGTACTTGCATGCCTCTCTAACACACACACACACACACACACACACACACACACACACACACACACACACACACACACACACACACACAAAACACAGCAAAAGAGATTTTGGCTACTTAAACTTTACTTTCACTCTATGTGAGAGAGAGAAAGTCAGAGAACGACAGACAGAGAGAAAAAGAGAGAGACTGACAAAGACACAGAGACAGAAAGAATGAAAGAGAGAGAGAGAGGAGAGAGAGAGAGAGAGAGAGAGAGAGAGAGAGAGAGAGAGATAGACAAACAGAGACAGAGAAAGAGAGAGAGAGAGGGTGAGAATATGTGTGTGCATATGTGTGTGTGTGTGTGTGTGTGTGTGTGTGTGTGTGTGTGTATGTGTGTGTGTGTGTGTGTGTGTGTGTGTGTGTGTGTGTGTGTGTGTGTGTGTGTGTGTGTGCGCGCGCGCGCACATGTGTGTGTGTGAACGTTTGTGTCTGCACAAATTTTACAAAGAGTATGTTAAACTGGAGTCAACACATAATAACAACTGACCTAACATAGAAATTCATACATAATGCGGACTTTAGAAGAAAACAGATTGTATGCCTTATGTAGCACAGGATTCCTGGGAACAGCTGCTTTCTGTTTGCAGCTGACATGCTCTGCAGCAGTTTGAACCTGTTTTCCACACTGTGACCTGTGCAGATCTGCTTTGTAGTATACAGGTACCAGCGTTACCGCATACCTCTCATAAACATCTTTTGATCTTAACACTACACTTGTAAGCATAGTCTTTACATTCGTTACATCCTGGTTCAAATAGAAGGCTCATGAACACATTTATCATCTTCTGGGGATAGCTAGAAGTGAACATTTATTTTTACAAGCTTTCACGATTTCAATCCTGTTGTGATCTGAGACTCGTGAGAGCTATTCAAACTTCATGCAAAAATATTCACAAAATGAATAAATTCATTGGAATAATTTGTTGATCAGTTTAGCAACAAATAAAACCAAGATTTCACACTTTCAGCCTAGGTATGTGTGTGTATGTGTGTGGGGGGGGGGGGGGGGGGATGAGAGAAGAAACAAAAGAAGGACAGAGAGACAGCAATCATGTCTGGGAGGGGAAGGATGAAGATGAGAGAGAGAACAAGAGAAAGTCAGGCAGGGAAAGAACAATACTAAGGGTAAGACAGACATGGTCACTATGCAAACATTGAGACATAGCTGTCCATTGAAAGAAGAGAAGGAAAAGACTGACCTGTAGACAGGGAGAGACAGACAGACAGACAGACAGATAGAGAGACTAACAGACGGACAGACAGAGAGTGTGCGTGTGTGCATACATGTGAATCAAATGTGTGTATGTGTGTGTGTGTGCATACATGTGTATGTGAGTATGTATCTCTGTATGTGTGTGTGTGTGTGTGTGTGCGTGTGCACATGTATGTGTATGTGTGCGCACGTGTGTGTGTACATGCGTGTGTGTGTAAAACAATTACATGAGTGTTCGCGCGCTGGCGTGTGTGTGTGTGTGTGTGTGTGTGTGTGTGCGTGTGTGCGTGCATGGACTGCGTGCATGTATCTGTGTCTGTGAGTGTGTGTGAAATGTCTGCATATGCGTACATGCATGTGCACACCTGTACACATACTTAAGTAATGTATCTAGGTTTATATTTCATTTTTCATTCAACTTTTCACCAGAAATGAGGGCTATCAAATGACACTGTGTGTGCATACACTGTTGCATCGCTGTGTGCAACCTGTGCACTAGGGCACATTATGTGTACATGCATGTGTTTTTGTATACATATAGATGCATATGCTGTCCTATCTTCTTTGCCACCACCATACTGGGTTTGCACCCAGGCAACTAATTCTGACTCCTTGTCCACAGCCACAGCCTGGGCACTGGCAATCAGTAAGGAGGCAGTCAATGACAAGTCATCATGAAGCAACCTATCAGAGGCGACACTGCGCTGTTGCCGAGTCACTTCAGTGATGTTCAGTGGCACCTGTTCTGATCCAACACATGCAGGTCACCACCTGCTAAGCTGCCTATTGATGACAGTAATTGTTTTACACCGCAAAGTCAGCTTGAGTGAGAGCTCTCGCTCCAGAGGGTGCCACCACTTCAGTCATACGACAGTCTCCATCCATGAATTTGCCGATACTGGAGACCCCAACAGAATTTAAAACCAATTAAACCAAGGCATGGATGCACACATTTGTGTGTGTGTGTGTGTGTGTGTGTGTGTGTGTGTGTGTGTGTGTGTGTGTGTGTCTGCGATTACTGAGAAAACATCCAGGTGTGCAAACAAACTACAGAACAAGGAGGCAGGGGGAAAGAGGAAGGGAGAAAGACAGGGACAGACTGACAGACAGAGGCACAGACAGACAGACAGACAGAGAGAGGGGGGGGAGAGGGAGAGAAAGACAGAGAGACAGATAGACAGACAGACACGACAAAGGCAGAGAGAAAGATCATGTGTGCTTGTCTGCCTCTGTGTGTGTGTGTGTGTGTGTGTGTGTGTGTGTGTGTGTGTGTGTGTGCGTGCGCGTGCGCACGTGTGTGCGTGTACACGTGCATGTGTGTATGTGTCTCAAATATAGATGAGCTGATGTAAGCCTTTTTATATGTGTGTGCGCCGAAGTGCATACACAGATTTTAAGTCTCTGAGTGTTCCTCTTTTTTCAACAATGAATTTCAGTTACGCTTTTAATGAAAACTATGGAATATCAATTGATATGGTCTATGTCGTTTGTGGAATCCATCTTCTGTATTGACATGACAACGGATGCATTAACATAACAACACCAGAGTGACGTCCCTTGATAGCCGACGATCGATAGACTATGCAAGCCAGTTCTCAACACTCCTCCACCCTTAGATGAAAGTATGGCCGATAAAGTGAACTTGCTGTAGCACAATGGAATAAATCAAACGTGAACAAATGAACAAAACAGCATAACTGTAAAATAATAAGTTGCATAAATTTAGTCATTTTCTGTTTGTTTGACCAGGTGCTTCACCAACACATCAAAGATTGTCTACAACCCAATGGAATAGTCAACTCTTTTAACTCTTCAGTAACTTGGAACACACAAACCTTGACCCCATTACATAGTCTTTCAAATATGCTGGTCTCCTTTCTCTCAGGGAAACTCGTTTTTTTCTTGCTGTATGCCTGATGGTACCACTGATGCTTTAGACTGGTTTTCAGTCCGATGATACTGGTCATGCTGGTTTTCATTGTCTGACTGTTCCTGGGCAGAAGGTGGCAGCACACCTGGCTGCATTGAAGTACTGCATGGCTCCACAGAAGCAGACACATCCCCCCCCTCTCCGGACACACCGGCAAATCTGGACATGGAAAAGAAACCCTTGATGATAATGATCCAGCCGGATAATACCATGAACCAGCAGTTCTCTTCTCTTGTTCTGCAATACTGTCTTTCTTGCAGTGTTGTTTTTCTGGATATGATCAACATGACGTCTGACAATACGCCCATTTTCCAACTGCACGACATAGGAGACTGGACCTGACACCTTAACAATAACTCCTGGAATCCACTTTGCACCATAACCAAAATTCTGCACATTAACTGAACTGCCAACAGCAAATGAACGTTCACGTGACTTTCTGTCATGATCTTCCTTCATTTGTTTTTGTTTCTTTTGAACCTTCCCTTGCAGAGTTGGATGCAGAAGGTCCAGTCTAGTCTTCAGTTTCCGCTGAAACAACAGCTCTGCAGGACTTTTTCCTGTGGTTGACTGTGGTGTAATTCTATACTGCAGCAAGAACCTGCATAACTTTGTATGCACACTGTCGCCTTCAGTTTTGGCAATGCCTTCTTTGACAGTCTGTACAGCTCGTTCTGCAAGCCCATTGCTGGATGGGTGATATGGTGCGGTCTTCACATGGTTGATCCCGTTATTCTGCATGAAATCAGAAAACTCCTTTGATGTGAAATTTGTACCATTGTCCGTCACCAGCGTGTCTGGCAGTCCATGCTGAGCAAACATTTCTTTCAGTTTCCTGATAGTTGCTGATGATGTTGTTTGCTTCATGATGGCAACTTCAATCCACTTGGAGAAAGCATCCACAACAATCAAGAACATTTCTCCATATATATGGCCCAGCATAATCCACATGAATCCTTTTCCATGGATTTTCTGGATACTCCCAAGGATGAAGTGGAGCAACAGCAGGTGCATTCTGATGTTCTTGACAAACACATTGCAAGTACGTACAAGTGTTTCTAAGTCAGCATCCATCCTAGGCCACCAAACATAACTCCTGGCAAGTCCTTTCATGCGACAGATCCCTGGATGTGCAGTATGCAGTTCATTCATAACTTGTTTTTGCCCTGGAGGAGGGATAATGACTCGAGCTCCCCACAATATGCACCCATCTTGTACACTGAGTTTCATCCTTCCGCATTCGGTATGGAGCAAGGTCAGGATTCCTTTCATCTGATGGCCAGCCACGCAGGAGGTATTCATGGACATGTGATAAGACTGGATCACGTCTTGTCCAGTCAGAAATTTTCCTTGCTGACAGAATGGAACAGTCCTCAAGCTCCTCGATCAACAGAACTCTTTCATCAGACTCGGAGAACTCAGTTTCAGGAAGCGGAAGCCTTGAGAAACAGTCTGCATTCATGTGCTCATTTCCTGGCCTATACAGCATAGTGTACTGGTATGCTCCCAGAGGAGTGCCCACCTTTGGATCCTTGGTGAAGCTATGGCAGGAACTTGTTTTTCTTCACCAAAAAAAAGAGTCACTAAAGGCTTATGATCAGTCACAATGGTGAAATGCTTGCCGTACAGGTATTTGTGGAATTTCTTCAGTCCGAATATTACAGCAGCACCTTCCTTGTCCAGCTGTGAATAATTCTTTTCAGCTGCGTTCAGACTTCTTGAGACAAATCCAACTGGATGTTCTGACCCATCTTCCATAATATGTGACATCACAGCTCCCAGTCCATACTGTGACGCATCTGTATGCAGAACAACAGGCTTGTTTGGGTCATAAAACACCAACACTTTTGCTGACAGAATCATTTTCTTGGTTTTTCTCAAAACACAATTGCTGTTCTGGTCCCCATACCCATTTGACCTTCTTTTGCAACAATCTGTGAAGAGGGTACAATTCTGCTGACAAGTTTTTTAAAAACCGACCATAATAGTTCAAGAGTCCCAAATACGCCTTCAATTGTTGCACATTTTCTGGAGCTTTAGCTTGAACCAGAGCTTGTATTTTGTCTTCCACTGGCTCAATCCCCTGTTTGCTGATTTTGTGGCCCAGAAAAATGACCTCTTCAGCACCAAAATACACACTTTTCTTTCTTCAATTTGGCACCAGCACTGTCAAGTCTAGCAAGAACTTCATCCAAGTTTTTGTATGACATTTCTGTTGTTTTCACTGTCACCAGAATGTCATCAAAATACACCACAGTACCTGGAATGCCCTGGAGTATTGATTCCATGACTCGCTGGAAAATTGCTGGTGCACTTGAAACGCCCAAAAGCAAGACGCTTGTACGTGAAGAGTCCCTTGTGCGTGTTGACCGTCAGAAACTTCTGACTCTCTGTGTCAAGTTCAATCTGAGTGTAGGCATGAGACAAATCTAGTTTGTGGTAGACAGAGCCCTTGCCAAGCTGAGTGATTAAGTCTTCCAGAGCTGGAATAGGATACTGTTCCACTTGGATACCTTATTCACTGTCACTTTATAGTCCCCACAAATGCGAACTTGACCACTAGATTTCAAGACAGGAACAATGGGTGCGGCCCATTCAGAAAACTGAGCAGGTTCAATTACATCATCTTGCTGTAAGCGCTGCAGTTCTTTTTCTACTTTCTCTCTCATAGCATATGGAAGAGACCTGGCTTACAGAAAACTGGAACTGCATCATCTTGAACATGTAGTTTGCCTTTACTCCTTGTATTTTGCCCAGACCTTCTTCAAACAGATTTTTGTATTTGTCAACAACTGTGCTGATTTGGTCTGTTTCAATTTCTTTGACAACATTGACTGTCAGCACCCCTAATTGCTCAATTAGGTCACGACCAAGCAGATTGTGTTTGAATTCTGTGACAAGCACTCTGCTTTCAACATCCTGATTTCTGAATGTCACTCTGACATCTAACATTCCGAGCACTTTAACAGTATGACCTGTGAATGACTTAATCTTCACCGAAGATTTTCCCATGCTGGGGGTTCCAAACAGCTTCTTCACCAATTTATTTGACAAAATGGTGTATGGAGAGCCTGTGTCAATTTCAAACTCAACAGGCTGTCCTTGAATTCTGACTTCACACACCATAGGTGCTACACTCCTTTTGCTCTGAACACTACACAGAATGATGTGATCAATCTCCTCACTACTTTCATCACTGTCATTGATATTCTTCACATTTCCTTTCATTTTCTGTGGCTGATCACATTTGACCTTAGCATGACCTTTCTTTCCACAACGGAAACAATATTTTTCTCTAAACAGACACATCCTTGGACTATGGTCTGCTCCACAAACGAAAACATCCAGTTTTCCACCTGTCTTGTTGCTGACCACTCTTTTTCCACCTGTCCTGGAAATGGCGTGGCCTCACAGACTCCACCTTGCCCAGTGTGACTTTATTCACACAATCTGCTGCATCTTCCACTGAACTCTGCATCTCCTTCACATTCCGGCATGCTGCTTCATGGGATTCAGCAATCTGAAATGCTTTATCAAGTGTCAACTCAGCATCTGGTACAGATAATATCTTCTCTTGAATTTGCTCGTTGCTGATCCCTGCAATAAACCTATCACGCAGTGCCCGAGTGATAAACTGACCAAAGTTACAAGGACTTGCAAGTCGACGAAGTTCAGCCAGAAACATCTGAACACTTTTCTTCCTTCTTTCTGCTTCTTGAATAGAACTGAAGACTTGCACTGGCTTCTGACAGTTTGGGCTTGAGATAATTGCTAACTAGCTCTGAAACTTCAGCAAATGTCTTTGATTCTGGTTTTGCAGGCAGGCAAAGGTTCTTAATAATGTGGTACGTACCTGATCCCACATTAGAACAAAGAATACACACCTTCTTCTATCATCATCAACAATGTCATTGGCTACGAAAAAAATGTTCGTAAATTTCAACGTATTCTTGCCAATTTTCCCCTTCTTTAAAAGGTTGTAAATGCCCCAGTATACCTGCCATTGTTTAAACCTCACTCAATACTGTATGAAGTACAAGATCTTTTATCCTCGTCGCCAAAATATGTTATGTTTTAGGCTTAACACAAGCAAACAAGCAATACTCAAAGAAACAGCCGTTTGGTGGAATCCATCTTCTGTATTGACATGACAACGGATGCATTAACATATGCGTTTGAGTGTGTGTACACGCGCATGTGCCCGAGTCTAAACGTATCAAAATCAAATGTGTACAGGTATGTATACCTCTGGTTGCAAGTCTTTCCACTTCTATGATACACTGACTGGAAAAAAATAAAGGTGGGGGGTCAGGACATGGGGAAGCACATGTACAATGCCTATGTGTGCGTGCATGCAAGTTTGTGTTGATGCACCAACGCATGCGCACATACTACACCTGTACGCATGTTTGTTTTTTCATTAACTAATTTAACTTTTCACTAAGTAAGACTACTCAAACTGACTGTAGTGTTAATATCAGTCAGTGAATGCACACATGTGTGCATCACTGAATGTCGATGCAAACACAGTATATGCAAGCATGCATACGTGTTTGTGTAAACGTGTGTATACCTGTGTGCCCATGCACTGAGTACACATGTATCATTGTGCACAATATATGACTATCTATATATGTATACATCTTTTAATGCATAAGTATACATGTGCACATGTATGCATTTTCATGTCCTACAGCTGTGTGCTTGTTTATAATTTCAGTTTCACAAAGAGTGAGACTTACAGAATATATCATAAGCTGTGTTTTGAGTGCAAATATATGCATCACTGCATGCATGCTTACAAGTGTATGCATGAGTGTGTGTGTGTGTGTGTGCATGTATCAGAATGTGTGCGTGCATGCGTGCGTGCGTGCGTGTGTGTGTGTGTGTGTGTGTGTGTGTGTGAGTGTGTACGTGCGTGTGCATGCCAGTTCCGGTGTTTGTTAATGTCTTTCATACAGGTATAAAGCATCCAGCATTACTGACTACTTATATGTAAACTTGCTATTGTATGGAATAAGCTTTGCCACACACACACACACACGGTGTAAACTGAAAGTGAAGAGAAAGAAAAATCTGAGCAACGCTTGTCCGGTGAGTTTGCGCAGATGGTGTGGCTACTATTGAAGTATCATCAAGAGATTAAGTCAAGATGTCGTGAAGCATGCTGAACAACATTCCATCGCCTGTCTTGATAGGAAGTAGGCCGACGACAGACAGACCCACAGTACATGAACACGATCCATCTCTTGAGACGTCGTGTGCCGGCGTACTGGCTGTGTAAGCTAGCTACCGTAAAAAAAAGAGACTGTGAACTGGTTACTGGGACAGCTTATCATCTGCCCCAGAAGCACTCGATATATCTGCACCTGGGCATAACTACCTAACACGGGACCATGATATAATATAGAAGGTGAATGAGGGCCAGGTAAACTGTCAAAACACACAGGCAGAAAAATCTGAAAACTTTAGGATCTTCCAGCAGACGAACCGCCTCCAGCGGCAATCAAACCCGCCGACACAAATTCACACTTACCTGCTGGGCCACTGGCTCCAAAATACTCTCGATTGTCTTCGTATGGAAGACAGGCATGTTGCTGGTCTGATTACACTCAAAGTACACAAGAAATGGTTTGAAGAAGCAAGATTCACGCTGACATGAACACAAGAAAAGTCCGAAGCAGTGACCTGGGTCACTGACTCACTGACTGAGATACAGAGTCAGATCGTTGGAGCAATCGTGCACGTTTCGTATGACTTAACCTCGAGATAGACGTCGTTTTGCATCGATTCTTAATTTCATATTAATTGGCAAAGCGTTGTTCAATAGAACACGGTCGATATTTCCAGATATAAAATGTTTCTTTGTTTTTTGTGCTCAGCTAGTTTCGAAATGTAACCAGGCCAGTTTGCCAAATAAGGAAAGAACTACGTTCAAGCAGAAAGGTGAGGTGGTCGAATGGATAGCACTTAGAAGGTGTGGGCGCTCAGTGCGTGCGGCACGAGCTGATAAACGTAACGTGGTCTGCGTTGAGCGCCATAGCGCGTGCGTGGGCGTTGGATGTGTTTGCATGCGTGTTGAAAAGAGGGATTTTCCTGCTATGTCTTTTGAACTGAGAACCGGGAAATGACGTAAGATCGCGGTGTTACACTTCATATCCCACTTACCGTGATTTAGTAACTGATATACCTAGCTGACGCAGAAAAAAAAAGGAGAGTGTGATGGAGACGACCAGAGTTTCCCGGAGTTTGCCATTCAGAGTTCAAGCAAATAATGAAGATTTTTTGTACATATTTTTCCATATCAGTTTGGATGCGGAATGTATGTCGTGCTTGAATGTGTTTCTCTCTCTCTCTCTCTCTCATAGCTTATTTTTCATTGTTGACCCTATTCAGGGCGAGGACTGGATGTAAAAAATACACACCAGTGCTTATCTCTTATCCTCGTAAATAAAGAATTTTTTGCCTTCTCTCTCTCTCTCTCTCTCTCTCTCTCTCTCTCTCTCTCTCTCTCACACACCACACACACACACACACACACACACACACACACACACACACAAAAAGCGCGTTCTGTCAGTTCTGGGTGTTTGTTTAAATCTCAGTGTCTGTGAGGTTTCTTATACAGATCGAGCTATATTTTCGTCTGATGTTTTCCGAAATTGAAATGGTGACTCGCTTTGCAGGGTGGGCAGACCAAGCCTGGGTGAATCACTTCAATTTTGTGCCAGGAAGTTGCAAAGCAATGCCAGAATTCAAAGTGTCTAATATGCCTCACGATTACTTTCAGTATGAACTGAAAGAAAAAGATCTACCCGAAGGTGCGGTTGAGAACAATACTTCCCGATCCCATTGCCGCCTTCGGGTGCGTCTTTTTACTTTTCTTTTTCACTATATAGACAGACAAACCTTTCTACGCACTTGACTGTCAACTGACTGGCTCAGGCGGGCATTAGACAACTGATCAACAGGTCCCAGGTTCAATCCTATGTCCGACACTTTTATTTCCCGGGCCGAAGATTCGAAGCGGGTCTATAGAAGACCGGTGAGTGGGCCGGTGGGAGGAGGGCATGGGTGGGAGTAGTTCCGTATTACGGATTTCCGTATTGGCGTTTTGGCGATCCCCCCCTAAACATCGAGAGCTGTCTTGAGATCATAAGCTGATGAGCCCACGATCCCCCCTCCCGCTTGTTCCAACCTCTGAGGCGAGGACTTCTGCGCGGAAGCCTGATTCCCTGGAGCTACTGGCTAGACTGCCATACTTCTCAGTCTTGAAATAGTGAGCTTCCTCCATTCCGCTTTCACCTGGCACCGCACGTTCAGCCAGAATCGATTGCTTTGATGAAGCTGGGAGAGGTACTACCATTTTCGTTTTTATGTTCCCGTAGTCTTTCTTTTGACCCAGCATCTGGATGATGTTCTCATTCTGGAAGGTTTGCTGTGGAATCAGAATGATCTAATCAATGCAGCGAACTCCCTTTCATGCTGTAAACGTCACAGCTGTTCCATACCATGATTGATGGTTTCCTGTCGACGTTGGTGCTTGAGCTGCTGGGGGCATAGTGTTTTCCTCTGGCCATGCTGACCGCGTGTACAATGTCGTGAAGCACTTGGTTGTATTCCTGTGTATACTTTCACTGGATTAGCACCATTTTGTACTAACTCAGGACATGTTGCACCTGGTCTAGTGTGCATGCAGTTTTTTCATCTGATTTCCTCCATTTCACCAGGCCCTGATCAACATACGAAATGTGAGCAAGGATGCATACATTTTGTCATCAGTTGGAGGTACAACAGTGGTTCCTGTTTTGGGTGCAGGATAGCAAACTACTGAGTCCCTCGTGACCCTCACAGAAATTGAAGCCTTGCCCATGAAATCAACTTCTCTGACAAGAACCCGCCATGGGCATGGATATTGAGAGGAAAGTAAAACTGAGGTCACAAGCAGGCACAGGGCATAAAAGGCAACAATTTGAAAATTTTTTTGTTTATGATTATCATCGAAGACTAAGGTCAATGAAATGGTGCTATGGATTCCTCTTTTTCCTTTTTTTTTTTTTTTTTTTGTATCTGAGGCTTTATTATTTTTCTCTGAGGCTATTTATCATAAATGTCGGCTGTTTTCTCTTGCTTTCATTTATCATATTTCGTTAAACTTGGCCCCAAAGGACAAGATAGTACAGTATTGTTCAACAGCAATATTCTCAGAGATACACTCATTTAGGTGAATAGAACTGATTGTGGTCATTCAAATCTTCCCATTTGAGCACACACACACCGCACCAATACCGTGGCGCATGCATGCACGCACGCACACAGGCACGCATGCACACACCCCCACCACACACACACTGCACACACCACACACACACACACACACATACTACATGTCTCTGTTAGAACTCTCACCCATTTCTCAGTCTGCATGTCTTTGATGCTTACTACTGTACTACTATGGCTGGATAGCTGCATAATTTTTTTTTTTTTTTTTTTTTTTTTTTTTTTTTTTTTTTTTTAGGTTTTTGTTTTTTTTTTTTTTTTTTTTTTTTTAGATACCTTTGAACTTGGATTATTTTGCAGTGAATTGAAAATGTTCAGATTGATCTCATAATGATGATGAGTATCTGAGAAATTTTCTATTTTGCTCTGTGATGGCTCAGTGGTGTGGTGTGACTCAGTTTGGCAAATGGGGGGATATAGTCACTCCATTCCACACAAGATGATTCAACTGACCCTCAAGTTGGCATCATGTCCCAAACAAAATTTGAAAATACTGAAGAAGTATTTCCATGGCTTGTCAGTGAGATTCTCTCCACAAAGGAACACAAAACACTGTGGATCAGTCTGGAGGTTGGTATAGCAATAGGTTTGTCATAATTTCTTCTTATTTATTTGTTGGTGTTGTGGGAATGGAGGTCATCTTGAAAGCAACTATGGATAGCACAAATTCAGCAGGCCTGGGAAATGGGACACTAAATGCCCCCTCCATCCTTTTCCCCCCTTTAAAAGCCCACATGGACGACACAGCAACAGTCTATAACCACGAAAGACGAACCTACAAAATACTAACTAAAGCCGTTAGACAAGTCAGCTGCTTCCTTAAATGATGATTCTCAAAAAACCCAAAGAAATGGACTGTCTCGTCCTGCAGAAAGAACAAAGAGGCTGAAACAGTTACATTCTCTGTAGCGGGTCGGGCCAACCAAGGACCATCAAATCACAACGGCATCAAAAGAACTAGTCATGAGCCTTGGGAAGGAGATACAGAAGGAGAGAGGGGGAAAAGCAACAGGCAACTGACAGAAGAAAGGCCTGCAGATATAAGATCAGCGTGTCTTCTTTGGTAAAGATAAGGTCTGGTGACTGCAGTTCATTGCGAGCTTTGAGCTCCTCTGGGCCTCCCTACATACAGGATCAACATAAATACAGCGGAAATCAATGGGGACCAATTACAACAAGTACACAAGCAAAGGGCGTGGTGGCTTGGTGTCCAGTGTCACTGGTCTAACTGACATTGTGCTCTAAAGTTGAAACTACCACTGTATCAAAGCGATCCGATTAGAGGTCTGGAAGGGGTGTTAAGGGAGCGAAGTATTACGGTGGTCCGAAGTACAAGGATTGTGAGACCTAATCCGGCCCAAGCTGAGGCTGGTGGCAGCAGAAAGAAGAAGTGTTCAGGGAGGCCAGTGGCCACGGTGAAAGGAAATCTTACAGATTAAAGACATAACAGGACCCACACAAACCAACAGACATGGGCTGGGGTCAACAGAAACAAAGTGGTGGTCAAAGGCTGCTAACGGGAAAGCAAAGACAGACATGGTGATACAGGGCGCTGGCAGGAAGAATGTATGTCCCGAGGTACAGAGTTCAGTCCAGCCAAGCCAGTATTGATTCTGCTTGAATCCACTAAGCCATATAAAAAGCACAATGAAGAGAGCTCACATCTACATGATTGAGAGGTATGCCAGTCTAGCTTGCCAGGAGCTTGAGAGAATCTGGCTTTCAAGAGCCAAGTCCTCGCCAAAGAGGTTTGAAGCAAGAGGATTTGTAGGCTCATCAACCTATCTCTCATAATACAAGGCTCGGGACTTTTGGTCAGAACACAAAAAACCCTCAAGGCAATAGCTTGGCGGCTGAAAAGAGGTCCAGCTGGATTTGGGTCGAGGGGTGGACAAAAGTAAACTTTAGGAGGCTTAAATAATAATTTAGAATAGGTGTTCCATGACAAACTGAACAAAGAACAACGCCATTGTCTCCAGAGATGAAAGGATGGCAGAGTAATAATATGTAACAGCCGTTATGTAAACAGGTGGTCATGCTGAGCCATAAACAGGAGACACTGATGTAACACAAGATGAATGACCATGTAAGGCAGGTGGCATCCAGTGCTTCACTGATGGCTTCATAGCACAAACAAAACGATGACATTTTGGTAAGGTGCCTCTACCCAGGGTGCTTAAAGTACATGGAATGGTCGATCCTGACTTGCAACCCTGACAACATGTGGTCAAGGGAAAAATGATGGTAGTGTGTGTAAAATGGTGGGGCAACTCACGGGCATGTGGCAGGTAACTTTATGGGCCAAGTACATGAGACTGGTGAGCAACTGCTTGGGAAGTGATGGGATTCACGGAGGAACTGAAGGGCAAAGGGAAAGTGGTGGGTGACTGAAGAGAGCAACAGGCCGGGGAACTCTGCTTGGGCAGCTCATGAGCTGGGGAACCATTTATGGGGAACTGATTGGGGCTCCTTATTAGGGGAGCAGAAGAGAAGTCAGGTTGGGACTGGGGTGAGCAATTCAAGGAGAACTGGTAACCTGCTCTTGAGCAACCTATGAGACTGATGGACAGCTTCTGGGGGAACTAGTCAGCAACTCAAAGGGAAACTACTGGCAGCTCATGAGTCTCTGTCAGGAAATTCATGGGGAACACTGAAAGGGTATTCACAGACAACACGATAGTGAGGATATAGAAAGATAATGTTGCTTATGAGCCCAGCTGACTGCCAAGGGCCAAATATCAACTCGTATCATCATGCGCATTGAATCAACTCGCGCGTTGAGCAGCGAAGGGGATCAAGCCTAATAAGCCGTGGTCTGGCTGTTTCAAATAAGGAAACTGGTAGGCAAGGTCATCATGGGAAGCCCAGTAAATTAGTATGCCCGTTTATGGCACTGGGCAGCCCATGACAACTGGTCAGGGCAGTCATGTCAGCAGGCAGCCCAACAGTCTCATGGACTGTATGGTGAGGCTCCACAAGCAGCTTTGCAAAGGGTATATGGGTAAAGACTGATTGATGAGAGGCCTGTTTTTTTGTGATATGTGCTGGAAATGATGTCCAAGTAATACGGGTATATGCTTGACTCTATTGGAGATCCCCGACATTCAGTCCGTTCTTCTTCACTTTTTCTCTTGATTCGTTTTTCCCCTCTTTTCACATTTTGTTAGTAGCAGCTGTGCGCATACATCTATGCATGGACGCGAGAAATACCTAATTGTACAATTTTTTTTACAGGCACGGCCACACCACCCTTTTCAGACTTGATCGGGCCCATCACCCACAGTGCAAAACCGTTTTTGATGACTGAAACTAAGTGTGAAACTGTCACTTTTTTTTTCTGGAGACCCAGACTCATCCTTTGTTGCTTCTGGTTTGCCCTTTGAGCATGTCAATGTCTGTGTATGAATGTTTTTTGCCAGTCTGTATTGTTTCTGTTGTCAGCACGTAAGTCAATCTGACAGTTATGGAATTGACTTGAATTACCTTTTTTTTTTTCTGGAGATCAAGACTTCAGACTTCATCCTTTGTTGCTTTGCCCCTTGTTGAGCATGGGCAATGTCTATGCATGAATGTTTTTGCCAGTCTGTATGTTTCTGTTGTCAGCACTTAATAAGTCAATCTGACAGTTATGGAATTGACTTGAATTACCTTATATAGATGCCTTCTCTAATGGGAGGTGACTGAAACAAAAACATCATGGAGATGCACATGCAGCAAGCATGCCACAATCACACACACACACAACCCACAGACATGCATGCACACACACAAACACAACACGCGCACCGCACGGCACACACACACACACACACACACACACACACACACCACACATATCACTTTGTCTTTCAGGCAAGAAACCAACATGGCTACATGATCAAACTGATATATATTTACAAAATAACATTCACAACAAATACAGTGTATACTGATAAACAGTTGGAATGGACACAAGAAACATTTGATTTCAGCAGTATACAACAGCATTACTATGTCAACAAATGCTGTGAAAGACTGGCAATGTTATACAATCACACTATGACAGTGAAATCTCTGAATACACACTCCCTCCCTTGAAACACCCTTTTTTTTTTTTTTTTTCTAGCATTTCACTAGTCGTCTGCCGGCACATTTATCTCCCTATAAAGAAGATTCACTCCCTTTGTAAGCCTTTTTAAGAAAAATAATTCTCTATACTTTGTGCTTCCTGCCACTGAAGACTCCCATTTCTTAAAAAGTTGTTGTCCTGGAATATTTTCTGTTTGCCCTTAGATTTACTTCTCAGTCAAAACAAGAGCTGTTTTTTACATGACATTTTCGTTTGTCTCTTCTTAGATTTTTACCTCCCATTAACCACACCTTTCAAAGACCTATTTTAGTGAAAAAAAGATTGCTGGGGGGTGCTGTGTAAAAAGTTCCAGAATAAAGTCCAAGCAAAATCTACAATATGAAAGCTGCTCAAGCTGACGAAAGGCCTAGATCTCTTCTGCTTGTTTTGTTTGTGTCAGACCCGCTTGAAAAAAGACAACTATATCACCTCAATCTTCAAATGTTTCACATGACACTCATCCCCATTCAGAGCAAGGTCTGTACAGTTTTTCTTCTTGCCTCAATCAATACATAACAAAGTGGAGCCTAAATATCTTGCCAGTTTAATTTACTCAGTGTGATGTAATCACCCCTTCCACTGATACAGTCCACCATGGCTGTATGTTTCTTCAGAGTTATGAATTACGGACATGGGCCATTTTTTGAAGCTTAGGCTTAAATATTAGGTTACTCTACACTCAGTTTCTTCACAAAAAATAATTCTTAAGATTTACAGTAGAAAAAATGATATATTGTTAATATGCAACGAAGGTAAAGTGTAATGAAGCATATTACAATAGCGTTGACTCAAACCAGAAATAATGGCCTTCATATTTCCCAAACCAAATTGGGGTAACAGAATTCTTGATATGTTGTTTTGACCTCCTGTGTACCTATATGCACATGAAGACACTCAAAATACTAGGAGGTCTAGAGACCCCCCATATAGGTGCTTGCATTTGGCAGTGGTCACATCAGGCATTTTTGTGAGCTGGTCCCAAACACTGATTACCCTGCATTATCACACAACAATCACCTGTGGTCCAGAAAAATGAAACTCAGTGATGACATATGATGCAGATACAGTGAAAAGGGACTCCAGGACAGGCTAACATCTTCTCTATATCTTCTTCAGTTCTGTTTGAGGAAAAAACAATCCTACTTTAATTAAGAAACAGAGGCTTTTTTCAGGTTCATACACTTTTGCATATGTGGAGCACGTAACCTTCGTTGCATTACTAATCATGTTTGGGGTCAAAGGTAAAAGTAGGGTGATGCTCGGCTTATACTTCAAGTGTATAGTATTATCTGAGGAGACCCCCAGCTATAAGAACTTTGAATAAAGCATTTAGAAAAAAAGTCCACATGAATGTTTAGAAGTGGGAAGTACTGTATCTCCCTGTCATGTCATTGAAAAAAGAAAAATTGCAGGCTTTTTGTTTACTAACGAACATGAAAAATCAAATTCAGAAAAAAAAAAAACACAGAACACAGTACAAGGAAAAAAAAATACCAAGACAGATATTTCTTCTCAACCTGACACTACCAATACATTTCACATGGAACGGACCAGGAGAGGAGGGAATAGAGCAGAGACAGTTTTGCTCCTGTTTTTTCAGGACTTTCTTGTTATAATGCAGTTTTTTGTGAAAGACACCGACAGTCTGATTGAACAGAAGAAAAAAAAATCTTTGGTCACTTAGGGGAAGGGTGATGAGTTTGGTGGGGGTATGTGTCTGCATTGTGGAGGGGGAAGGGTGGATGGAACGGAAGAGAGGACGGCAGTGAAGGGAAGGCAGAAGGGTGAGTGAGTGAGAAAGTGATGTGTGTGGTGTGTGTGTGGTGTGTGTGTGTGTGTGTAAGTGGTGTGTGGAGTGACAGTGAATTGCTAGTGCGCAAAGATTATTGAAAATAAGCTAGCTGGTAGAACAAAATAAATACAACGACTGCTGAAGCTTGAAAAAACAACAGCCAAAAACCCACAAAAAAACAGACCGAGAGAGAGAGAAGGAGGAAAACAAAGAAGATGATTATGACTGCTGACGTCGCCTTCCCCCAAATCTGTCCACCAGGACCAGAAGATGTAAAAATTAGGAATAAAACTGAAATTCTCAAGATGCACAGGAGGCACTATATACTTATGACACGGTGTTTTGCAGATGATATACTAGAATTTATATGCATTTGAGGATCGCACACTCACATTTATCATTGGCCGACCCCCATGACAATGCACACATCCCAGTGATTCACAACCCCAAATTTTCCCCCCATCTGTCCTTTGAACATTGGCAAACCTGTCCATGTGTGAATTCATTTTCGCAATGAATTATTCTGAAGCATCTGGCCATGTGGGAAGTCTGTCTGTAATCTAGGTTTCTTTTTTTTTCCTTTTTCTGTGGGATTTGTGGCTGTATTTGAACCCTGTCTTTTCAGGCATTGCTCGCTACTATCGTGCTTGCTACAGCATTGCTTTGGCTTTGAACATCGTCGCAGGCTTTCTTGATTTCTTCTTCACAGCGCATTTCCTATTGAATTTTTGGTCTCAGTTTCCTTTCTCTATATTACATGACTGGTTTGTAATGCGATTTACGCCACCACACATGTGTTCATCGCTACAACTTGTCCCAACTCATAGATCGGCTGTTAGGTCGTTGTCCATGGACTAGTTTAAAGGCAAGTGTCGCATCCATCTTAGCGGTTTTTTCCTCTTCCCTCTTTTATTTCTATTTGTAAATAACAATTCTGTGGGGGCAGAGCATTACAGCAGGGGGTGAAACACTATTTTTCACGTACCTTTACCTAACTAACAAAAACATTTTTTATCAGACAACGGTTTTTGAGTTCTGGGACCGGATACGAATGGCCCGCTGGCTTGATTTGCCCAGTAATAAGTGTTCAAAGTTCGAACTTCAACCACATTAAGCAAATCCTCAAAGTGTACATCTATAGTATTTGTAATAAACAAATCAAACAGCAAACAATTGGTGAATATGGACGGCGGTTCAAGAGATGCGCATAGACTATTTATCACCCTTTTCCACCTAGTGTTCATGTTTTAGGACCTAGTTACAGGCACGCCCATCATCAACGACACAATGGTTACGATAAACACAACAATTATATCTGGAATTACTGCAACACATTGAACTTTTCATGAGATCTAGATTTATGGCTGTAAAATAAAAAATTGTGGTCACGAAAAAGTCACAATGGTATGTGAATCTAAAAAAAATTCAACAAAACTGGATTTTTTTTTCTTCTGTTTCCTTTAATTTTGTTTCCTTCTAATTGTTTTGGTTCTTTGTTTATTTGGTAATGCTAGCATAGACATTATTCACTGGGTCATATCAGCCCAATTACTGTTCACTCCAATTTGTGACTTACCCTGGAAAACACATAAACTGACAAGAAGTCTCTCCAAAATCATTCAGTTCCTATCATAAACATTTTCCACTAATCCAAAAACAGATTGGACAGTGGGAAATGAAGAATATCTGGCAGCTAGAACTCATGATGGAGACTGGACATTACATCTTTTGGTCTTCTTTGCTGGCACCGACGGTAACAAGGGCAGGAGTGCGTCCTTTCTCAAGACTAAGACCACTGGTCTAAAGTGATTGATTTCAGCCTGACAATGGTCCTCCCCCATCCCTCCAAATCTCTTACTGGAATCCCCTCCACCGACAAATAAAACTGCAATACAGTTTTCAGAAGCAAAAAAAAAAGGTAAAATACAAACGAAGACAAAAAAAAACAGGTGTAAAGTGACACTGATTTCATCAAATACCTTAGGAACAAGGGTAGTATTTTCCAGCAGCAAAGTTTTCTTCACATGTGCTAAACAAACAAGGACAAAAAAAAAAAAATGTGGTGCACAAAACGAAAACAATTCTCCACAGATCCCAGTCAACATGAGAATAGACTAACAGCAGGATACACAATGGTTTGAAAATTCACTTTGTGGATTTCTTTTTGTGTATTGAGGATCAGCAATCATTTCACACACTGTTTTTGTGTGTTCATTTGTATTTCACCTTTTCAGTGAAACTGCGTCTGTTTAATTTCTAGTAAGAAAATCACATACAGGTTACACAGAACATAATATGCGTATCACAGATTTTTAACAATATGGATGAAAACTTGGTACACACGTTTATTCAAACAGGGTAATCAAACCAGTGTAATACTTTGAGACAACACTGAAAATATCATTTTCCTGGCAGTCGTCGTCGTTCGGGTTACCTCCCTTCATTGTGACCATGGAGACGGCTCATCAGTTCCAGTACTTGCTGTTCAAAGAGACAACATGCCATGTTTCCTATTTTCAAATGCAGCAGGAGAACAGTCCTGGAGAGTCTTCCGGATTTAGGTCCCCTTCAGAGGATGTGGCTATGTGTATTATCAGCTGGTTGGGAAATGTGTGTGAACTTCCAGGACAAACTGTGGGACTTGTCAGTTGCTAGTCTTGTCTGTACTGGGCCTAAAACAAAACAAGAATCCATGCATTATGGCAGAAGTGATAGTTCCTTGACTGACTAAAACGCCATACACACTGAAAGTACACATGTTAAGAGTGCAAGCGATCACAATACAGCAAAACACAACGTGTTCTTCACAGATTGTTCTTACGTCGCACATACTCATCTATGTACATTACGTATAATGGTATATACAGCTTGTAGGCCAAAGCATGCATGCATGGGAATAAGCAGAAGATGCATTGATGGGCACACACACACCCAACGTATACACACCACACACACGCTCCAACGAGCGCCGCGCGAACACACACTTGGGCACACACACACACCACACACGCACAACACACCGTCACACAACACACAGCACACACACCACACCACACACACCACTTCTGAACATGCATAAGACTTCTGAAACTGCTAAAAATAATTCAAGTCATTCAATGAACAGCAATAGAATAGCAACAAAGTTCTCATGCACAAAGAGGGTTAGAGTTTCTAGCCTAGGTGTTGATGAGTTCTCTTATCCCTGGAACGCTGACAGACGCGTCGGATTGTGTGAATGTTCAAACTTCAAACACGATTACACCAGCTTGAGCCACATCAAAACCACAGTGAATGATTTCCATTTGTTTACCGACATCTTCACTGATGTTTCAGTGTGTTGGTCCCCTCTCCCTCTTTGAGGTTTCACTGCATTCTCTTATGGATTTCACTGCATGTATTACAAATACAAAACCTGGATCTACTGGGGATGTAGCCCTCGCACACAAAGTTACAAAATGCAAATTGGACCCCAAGGTCTGCACTATATAATGCCAGGTACAGTGAGAGATTGAATAACACTTTCGATGGAGCTGAATTCTCTCAAGAGACACTGTGATTGTGTTTTTGGGAGACAGACAACAAACAACAAAAAAAAAAAGGCAGTCAACGTGATGCTCTCTCCTCAAGAAGAAATCATTTACTGATCTGGTATTGGTTTGTGAGGGTGCATTTTACTGGGAGACCCCTGGAGAGTTTGGCTGGGCAATGCAAACACACACATTCACAGCCACATTGTAAGCCTAGCATGTGCTATCAACAACACACAACCCCACCTGAGCTAGTAGCTGCCTGAGGCTGACAAACAGTCTTTCCTCACGCTCTCTTTCTCTGCATGCATCAGGCGTCTGCAACCACAGAAAAAACAAACTTTTTCAACAATATCATTTTTCAGAAAAATTAAAGAAAATAAAACGTTTTTCTTTTCATGATGAAGATCAATGTATTGAAAAAAAGAAAAATCTTAATAAAAAAAGAGAATGATCATGAGAGGCAAAATGAAATACGTAGAAAAAATAAACTTATACATACATGTGTGCCCATGCAAAAAACATGCATGTACACACATGCAATCATACGCAAACAACCCACACACACACACACACACACACACCCCACACACACAGAGGCAGAAACATAAAGAAAAAAGTCAGACAACAACCGTTTGTTTTTTACCAACTACTGGCTAAATTCTATAAATGTTTTTCTTTTTTTTTGCTCTGGCCCCTACAGCTTCAATCAGCACTGTGCATCAATGACTACAGAGCCAGACAGTCTGTGCAGGACATGCGAGGTCCTGCGTTTCTTCTGATCATAGATAAAACACAGCTAATTTCAACACCCTCTACCCAGTTGCTCATAGCTGAGGAGACTTTACACACTTCTGATCCCCCAAAAGACCACCTTCTATGAGACAATTGTAATAAGAATATTAAACATCATCATCATAATAATACTCTTTCTCCCCCCCCCCCCCCCTTCACCTCCTACATACACAGAAAAACCGCTGCTTTAATTCTCCAAAATGAGAGGATGGTTTTATGCTTGGCACACAAAAACCCACCACAAAACAAAAAAGAGAACATTTGATCTGGGTTGCTTTCTGCAGGAAAACAGACTACGATGAAACACGATGCTCCTTTTTTTGCTGAGACTTACGACTTGATGAAGGAGTTCTCGGTCAGTGTCTGGGCCATATCTTCACCCTCTCGTCCTGGCTGTCTTCAAAATAATCGTCAGCCGGCACCAAGTCCTGAGCCTCCCTGGCCTGATGGAGCACCTCCTCCAACTCCTGCACACATCACATGGTGAAGATGCTCGCAAATCATTCACATATAATGATGATGCACACAAATCATTCACATAGTAAAGATGCTCACAAATCATTCACATAGTGGAGATGCTCACAAATCATTCTCATATAATGAAGATGCTCACAAATAATTCACATTGTGAAGATGCTCACAAATCATTCACATACAATGACAATGCTCGTAAATCATTCACATATAATGATGATGCACACAAATCATTCAAATAGTGAAAATGCTCACAAATCATTCACATATAATGATGATGCACACAAATCATTCACATGGTGAAGATGCTCACAAATCATTCACATATAATGATGATGCACACAAATCATGCACAATGTGATGACGCACTCATGTTATTCACTTACTGATGAAGTACTAACATAATTCACATAGTGAAGATGCACACTCACTGAGTGATGACCAACAAGGAAAACTCACCTATGATGAAACACTCATTCACAAGGTAATTGGCCACTCACATATTAGTTATCTAGTGATAATACAGATATATTCACATAGACAAGATGCACACATGTTCTTCAGTTCGTGATACACACACATTATTTATACCAGCAATGGCATGCACACAATAATTACCTGTTGACGATGTACACATATCATTCACATAGTGATGGACCCATACACATTATTCACTTGATGATGCACACAATGATGAGTCATTTAGTGATGACATACACTTATCATTCACATAGTGATGATGTACACTCATCATCCACATAATGCTGGTGCACATACATACTCTGAATATTAATGCATATATATCATTCAAATACTGAACAATATACATGATGTGGATTTCCATTATTGTTCACAGACGCCAGTCTTCGTGCCATTTAAAAAACAACAAGAAAAACGATTTATTTTGGAGTCTATCTCATCTTCCAAATCCTTTCAAGGCACCACTTCCAAACTATTCACTTCACACGGACAGTTTTACACTGGGTCAGAATGAGGCATGCTGTGAGCAGTCCAAGCATCAGCAGTCCACTGCGAAGAATGAATACTGGGGCTTCCTTAGGCAACTTGGCAAAGGATACACTGCCCTGCTGCTGATTTGCTTTGCCGGTGCTCAGCGCGATACCCGATCTCATCTGGCATACTCAGGATGCCACATATACAGCACTCTTTCATGACATTACTTTTTGCCAAGGACACAAACTCTGCACCGTGAGTCCTCTCAATTCATGTTCGGCTTTTTCTTTTGCGGTCTCTCCTCTTTCTTGCGCCCCTCTGCAGCACTACTCCTAGAGCCATGTTATTCCCATGCCGGCAGAAGGATGATCAATGTGATGTCAACACATTTGTTTCTGACCCACATGCTCTCTCTCTCTCCCCGTTCTTACACATCCAGGTTTCATACTGTGGGGAAACTGGGAAAGGTTCAGACAGGGAGCTGTTTTCCACTTCCCAGGCCATCATGCCCATCTTGCAATGACCTGATGGCACTGACACACTTCAGTGAGCAAGTGGGCTCACTCACCCTTATAACTAAAAGTATCAAAAGTATTTTGTCAGGTCCACAAAGAGGATGCAGAGACTGTTCTTTCTGCTCATGGCACTTTTTCTTGGAGTTTTACTGACATGTGAAGATGAGTTGTATTTGGACATTATTTCAATATAGCTGATAGAACATCATAATACTGAGTGTCAAATCATACATAAACAAATATTTTGATTTAGCTGATAGAACATGATAAACTGATACACTGACTGTGAAATCAAACATAAATAAACAAATGAAACTGACAGAAACTGGCTGTCACACTATCTGTCAATACACTTCACAACATTTTTATCAGGTGTGTTTAGTTCACAATGCGGTGACTTATGTGCTTTTCTTTTCTGTTACAAATAGTGTTAAAAATAAATCCAAAGTGTATAGATGCACAGTTCTAAATTCTGCTGTTTGCCACATCCATGAATTCATATGAGCACCTCCACAGAAGCAAATGTACAAACCTCAGATGAGTCATAGTCTTCAAAGTCATCAGCATACTGCGCCTCTTCTTCACTGGTGGCCCCTCTGTCTCCTGCAATATCTGGAGCATGGACATGCATGCACACACACACACACACACACACACACACACACACACACACACACACACACACACACACACAGAACAACAGATGTCTGTCTTGCTCGACCATTAACTGTGAAGTAGTTTGGAAGAACAGTCAGTAATGCAAAGCATGATGCATCAGACAGATTCAGTGATCATGAAAACTGTTAAGGAGTGTGTTTGCATGGGTTTAGCAGCACTGTTAGTGTATACCTGCTCACAGAATATTGTGATATATGAAATATAAGAGAGAGAGATAAGGAGGGAGGGAGGGAGACAGGGACAGAGAGAAAGGTATGGAGGGAAGGAAGGAAGGAGAGAGAGAGAGAGAGAGAGAGAGAGAGAGAGAGAGAGAGAGAGACAGACAGACAGACAGACAGACAGACAGAGAGCAACATGTGCAAATGAATGCATGTGTTGTGCTTAAGTATATAATGTATACGTATGCATGCATGCATGCGTGTGTGTGTGTGTGTGTGTGTGTGTGTGTGTGTGTGTGTGTGTGTGTGTGTGTGTGTGTGTGTGTGTGTGTCCGTGTGTAGGTGTGCGGGTGATGGGAATGAGGAGAGTACATACAAATATCCCAGGCTAAACATGGCAATGAAGGACTTCTGTTTCTGTGGTGGTGGGATGGAGTCCTTAGGGACATTGATGTGGTGGACATATGGGAAGAGGAAAAAACTCAACTCAGCTTTTACCCCTGAAATCACCCTGGTTCTAGTGTCTCTGTCTTGTGGTGATGGCAGGAGCTGTTCTCATTGTCTGATCTGCTTGCCTGTGTTCTTTCGGTCTACAGATTTTGTGCTTGTGTTCTCTGATCCCTGAGTCTGGCATGAAAGTGGCGGCCACTGTAATAGAAATTCCTTGATCAAGCATAGCTTCTCCTACGCATGTCCATCTGTGCATGCTGAAAGCATCACATCCTCTATGAGGTGGTCTAGGGGAGTAAACCTTCGAAAAAAAAAAAAAAAAATTGGGGTAGTCTGTGTTTGTTGACCAAGATGGCCAGCAGTCTCAGAGGATAACTTCAAAAACGGGTCTGAGCAGGGGGGCCGGAACAGCTCAGTGGCAGAGCACTGGACTCATAATCTTGGTAATCCTGGGGTTGTGGGTTCAAATCTCTGCCAGGCTGTTTCGGTACAGTGGAATTTTTCCCTCAGAGTTAACTTTGATTCTGACTCCATTTCCCATACAGTCCTTCGAATGAGACTATAAACCAAGATTCAGCGTGTGAACACACACATAACATCTTGCACACACATAAAATCCTCGCATAACATCTTGCACACCCGTAAAAATCCTGTCACCAACTTTCCGAAGAGAAGGCCAGTTTGGCCGTTGGTATGGATGACATGTTACACATAGCATGCACCTTCCCCAAGGTTGGAGTATGGCTGCCTTAATGGTGGGATGAAAAAGAACAGTCATACACACAAAACTCCACTCCCTTTGCTGGGTATATGGGATTAATCCTTGCCTGTCTCTACAGGGAGTGTCCGCAGGAGTATCAGCCTGGCATACGCAAAAAAAAAAAAAGAAAAAGAAAAAAAAGGTCTGAGCAGGATGGGCTAAGCAGCCAAAGTAATGTCCCAGAGAAAAATGTCTCCCTGACAGACAGCTGCCTTTGATCTTGGCTGGCATTCTGTCATGGAAAAGACCATTCTGTTTCAGAATGAACAACAAGACAGGCCACAGTCGGAGGTCTTGGACCTTGTTTTCAAAACATGCATCCACAGCACAACACATCTTTTTTATTATGAGAGATCGTGCTGCATACGAAAAAATTACTACCATGTGTAGCAGTGTGATGATGTGTGCTTATGGTGATTTTTTTTCCCCTTCAAAAAGAACAATAAAATAAACAAAAAGATAACCAGTACCTCTATTTCCAGCATATTTCATTCTTCAGCATATGTGCACATGTCTTGAGCTGTAAGAGGTGAAAAAAAAAGAAAAAAAAAACCAGTATGAGCAGAAAGAGAGCTAATCTTTAGAAGGTTCAACAAAAAGCTTGTCTGAAGTTTTAAATTCATTTGTTTTCGACCCATCTGCTTTCTCCCCTTCCTTACACTGCTACAGCTAGACCAGAGCAGACAGTCCACACACATTTGTGTCTTAGCTTGGCACATGAAACACATTAACCTGAACTTATCAATGACCAAAAGAAATCAGCATCTCATTTGTTCAGAATAACAAAACAAAAAAACAAAAAAGAGAAACAAAATTGCAGAGTGAACTGAAAGTACAAATGGAAAATACCTTCCTCGATTTCTGAATCAGATGATTCGTCAAAATCATCAGAGTAATCTGAGTTGGCCTCTGCGTCTTCCTGTTGAGCATAAGCCCTGGCTTCTGCAAAGCACAGATCAGAATGACACAATGTCAGGCCTGATACTGTACACACACTGTGAATGACACAATGTCAGGCCTGATACTGTACACACACTGTGAGTGACACAATGTCAGGCCTGATACTGTACACACACTGTGGATGACACAATGTCAGGGCCTGATACTGTACACACACTGTGGATGACACAATGTCAGGCCTGATACTGTACACACACTGTGAATGACACAATGTCAGGCCTGATACTGTACACACACTGTGAATGACACAATGTCAGGCCTGATACTGTACACACACTGTGAATGACACAATGTCAGGCCTGATATGAATGACACAATGTCAGGCCTGATACTGTACACACACTGTGAATGACACAATGTCAGGCCTGATACTGTACACACACTGTGGGTGACACAATGTCAGGCCTGATACTGTACACACACTGTGAATGACACAATGTCAGCCGTGATACTGTACACACACTGTGAATGACACAATGTCAGCCCTGATACTGTACACACACTGTGAATGACAGAGTGTCTGGCCTGATACTGTACACACACTGTGAATGTCACAATGTCAGGCCTGATACTGTACACACACTGTGAATGACACAATGTCAGGCCTGATACTGTACACACACTGTGAATGACAGAGTGTCAGGCCTGATACTGTACACACACTGTGAATGACAGAGTGTCAGGCCTGATACTGTACAAACACTATGAATGACAGGTTGTCAGGCTTGATTCTGTACAAACACTATGCACTATTGATTATGTATATAAATGTTTCACTATATTTTCATAAAATTTACGAGTATAATGTTGGGGTGATGTTGATACATGTATAAAATGTGGTGCATTTTCAAAGGTTTCAAACAAAGTAAAAATAAAAAAATACACTACCAAACAGATAAGAATGAGGGTTTTCCTGGAGATATCTTTGTTCATGGTTTACCTTCTAATGAATTACAGGATATCAACATTTCTGAAACGATTAGCTGGAGCAATGATTTATGTTTCTGTCCGTGTACCAATCCAACCTGATAAACATGGCAGTTTTACATGTGGTAGAGCAGTTTTATTGTTCTATACATTAATAACTGACAGGCTCCTTCTCCTATGTGAAACAATTCTTACTTGAAATTGAAAAAATTCTTGCATGGAACCAACTATTATTTTAACTTTCAATTTTAATTCACTGTGGGCCTTGTACTTTAGAGGCACACACAACGCATGTAGTCCCTCTCCCTTGAGTATTACAAAAAAAAAAAAAAAATCCTATGCCTATAACTTATCACAATCTGTAATCCTTGACAAAACTTTATGCTATGCTGCAATTTCAAAGTATTTGGTATTCAGATTTTCTGGGCTTTGGCCCTGAAACTCCTGTGTTTGAGACAAAATGGACCCCAATAGCCTGCAGTGTGATGCAGAGTTGTGTGCACATTGCCTTCAACTGCAGTAAACTTCTAGTAAACAACTTAAAAGGAGCCCCTATGCCCATAGGCATAGAGAGAGACCCAGGCAAACAAGCCACTGTCTTCTTCCTCAACACATGCAGTCAGAAAGTTGCGGCCCTTTGAATGCTGAACAGTTCATGTAAGCCCAGTTCATCTGTAAGGTTGAAACTGCAGTGAATTCTGGGAGGAATTTTTCTGATTGGGTTCATCACACAGCCTTGTCACAGGTTCACAATAACTGCCTCTGCGGCAACAACCTGCAATAGCATGGCATTCATACATAGGTAGAGGCACAGTGTAACTGGTTTTATGCTAAAACTAAAGACTGATTATGAGAAAGGAAGTAATCTGTACATCCCAAGAGATCCCAACAATGACCTCTAAAAAGCTGAAATCATCTCGAATGACAATGGACCTCACTTGCAGCTGGTTAAAAAACAAACTACAGGGAAAACAGAGGCCTTGCAAGAGAGATATTCCACACCTGTTCTATAATCATGAGTAGATCTTAATCTAAAACACTGAATTAGATAATGATTTTATAATAGCCCTAATAAACATTATGCTAATTGCAAAAGTAGATTTGGATTTTGATTTCGATCTTTTCTTAATGTACTGAAGATTGAAATAAATCAAAATAGATACTTGTATGCTTTGTGCCCATTCATACATAGGATTCAGAACTAAGTGTATCACATTTTACACTAACTTATTTGCCTGATAAAACTTCAATCTTTTCATAGCTATATCCCAGTTACTAGGACTGGGTTCTAAAAGTGTTGTGGGAAACACCACCTGGGAGCTGTCTGAAAATAAGACAGCAAACACTGACAGCAGCAGTGGCCTTTTTACACTTAAATTTCTTTATCCACTCACAAGGAGACAAAATCCTCTCAACATGCTGTACAGCTGCTTACATGATAAAATGACTGCTTACTTGATAAGTTAACCCCCAAACCTGCATTTTAACATAAAACTTTGCCTCAAGCTAGCCATCATGGTGAAGTGGTCAGCATGGTGGGTCCCCAGCTGGGAGGCAGTGGGTTCAATTTCCATTAAAGTAATTTATTCGCAGGATTTTTCTGCCCCCCCCCCCCCCCCCCCCCCCCCCCCCCCCCCCCTTGCCCCAAATAACTCCTTCCAATGTTAAGCCTACTATGGGCTCAATTGGAAAGACTAGGACCACACAGTCGAGTTTCATCCATTTAACCTTTACCGGATGACATTTTTGACTACACAGACCCGATCGTGCAGGTCACTCAAGACCCACACATTGTGTAGAGGCTTTTCCTATTGCTTGTCCCTATTCAGATCACGCGGGTCTTGTAAGATGCGCGCCTGATAAAGGGCGGTTCAACAACTTATTCATCACCCAATGGCGTGGGTCATGTGTGACCCATTAGAATTTATAGGTCCTGGCGGAACTGCGACTAATTACGCTGATAATTGATTGTGCCCATACATGACATTTCTGTGACCAATGGCTATTGAGATTGTTGACACCTCCCTAAGATTTCGTGAGCATAGCTTTATCTGTTCATAAGATATGATGTTTTTATTGAGTCACTGGGTCATGAAAGACCCATGAAGCGTGGTAAAGGTTAATGGATGCATCACTAGGAGTGTTGCTAAAATTTCCTGACCAACACTGCAGGAGTCTGTATTTTTCAGGCCTGGTTGATGCCAGGATATATCATGACGTAAGTGTAGGGTAAAGCCCTGTCATACAATCTCAGACCTGAGTGAAAATCCGTAGTATCATCTTCATCACTCTCATCCTCATTGATCAGCATAATAAAAAGTATCAAATTTTCTGGCCCTTCATGTCCTGCTCTCACCATGCGCTCAGTTCGATTACTCTCCATGTCATTGCCCCTGGGATTAGTTCTACTGGCATCATCAGTAATGGCAAATTCTTGGAGACTGTCACTGGACGTACATGGTGGTGTCCTCCGGAGGGAAAGTTCACTCAAGCTAGCTTTGCAACTTGGCAAATATTATCATCAGTTGACGGCTTAGTAGGTGGTGTCCTGCATATGTAGGATCAGAACAGGCACCCCTGAACACCGCTGAAGGGACTTCACAGCAGTGCAGAGTCTCCTCTGTTGGGTTGCCTCATAATGGCTAGATGTTGAGTATTCCCTGTGGATTGCAAGTGCCAGCATGGTAGTAGGATGGGTTGGGCTGTTTCTCTGGAGAGGGGCTGGAATAAACTGTGGCTGGAATGCCACCAGGGTGGCACGAAAGATAGAAAACAAAACAAAACCACCTAAGTTTGATAATTCTTCATGACAGAAATTTCCTAAAAATCCTGATGAAACTCACATCTTACAATCTCAAACACAATGAAAAATGACAAATCAACAGCAACAACAACAAAAAGCCAATAACCAAATTTACCTCCAGGAGCCATTGCAGGTTTTGCACCACTTGCACGTTTGTTTCTGGGAGGGGAGGCAAGTCCTGTGTCAGCGCGACTGGACTTCAGCCTGGGAGCAGCTTCACCTGATCGTCTGCGTGACGTTCTGGGGCTGAATAACAGTAAAACAAATTCTTAACTTTTTTCCACAAATTACACAAAATGGGAACCCTAAAGTAGCACATTAGCTGCAAAAGAATGAAAAAAAAAGAAGAAACAAAACAAAAGAAAACAAAGAATGGATGGATGTGCGAGGAATTTAGTGAACAGGAACATATCCACCTTTTTCTTTTTAAACATTCCATCATCAAAATGCGTTATTCACATAAAATATAATCCCAATGTGCATGTGTGCATGTGTGTATGTGAGTGTGTGTGCATGTGTGTGTGCATGAGCATGTGTTTTGTGTGTTTGCTTAATCCCTAACCGATGTTCAATGTTCCATACAAGAATGGTTGACTGATTTCTTTGCTCAACGTTTTCATTATTCAGATATCTTCTGATGATGCCTTCAGTTTTGTAAGAGTTTGCCTGATTTTCAGGACTGCAAAAATCCTGTTTATATGGCTTGGCCGTCCCCTGAAGACAAAGCGCAGATGACAATGGAAAGGAGGCATAAAAAACCCAAACCAACCCAACCACTCAAGCAGTCCTCTCACCTTACAAAACACATTCAGTGGCCTGTCATATTCATGAAGGTACATATACCATACGAAAACCCTTTCACCCTTTCTCCCTCACAGAGCATCTACCCCTGGCCCCCCGCCCATTTTCTCCACTTGCCATCTCACGTCTGCCTCAATGTTTAGCAAGGAATTCAAAGAAAGTTGACCAGGCTCTGCATCTTTATTTGCATTTTGATTCTTTAAAATAACAGTTACAAATATTATTTGTAAATGGAAAGAAGGCCACCTATATATGTACATAAAGGGAAGACAATGATCTGTTTGCTGGGGTTTTGTCTGTGCATGTGTGCGTGCGTACGTATGTGCGTGCGTTTGCCCGCGCATGCATGCGTGTATTTCCCAGCTGAACTCTTACGAGACTTACCTGTTGTATACTATCTTACAATCAAGCGCCAAGTTGCTGAGCACAAGAATGTAGGGCTGTTTGTATGGTTGTTCTTGATCACTTCATCATGCAGGCAGCCACACTTGCAGGAGTCCCTGGTGGATTTACTTACCTTTCATGAGAAAGAAGATTGTTACTTTAGAAGCTTACCAAGGCTGAAGGTAGAGCCTCTGTCACGTACAGCAGGTGAATCTCTCTTTCAAATGCATGACTTTGCTCCCACTCTTTGACACTTGATATGTATGACTACAAAGGTCAGTGAACAGAAGAGCAAAAACTCACGCAGTTCGTTGAGATGGACATGCTCAATTTCTCAGGCATGACACTCACATAGCCACAGTGATCAGCCAATCAGAGCAAAGGTGAAGGTCGTTTGTGCTCTAGAACCCACCATCTCAACTTGGCAATATTTTCTCTTGTTTTCGCTGTCTTTTCCTCCTAGATTAAGAATTCATACTCGCCTTTAGAATCTGTGTCAAACTTGATTCTACTTGTAATTCTGCAACCTTCACGGAAAGAAAAAAGTATGGACATATGCACTGAAAATGCAGCGTGGGGTGAACCGCTGAGAAGACAAATGAGCTCCTTCCTCCAAGTCAGGTGAGCAATCAGTTCACCCCCTGCTTTCCATTGAAGCTACCTAGTGCGACCACAGTCTGGCAAAGTGAAGGAAAGAGCTATTGCCAGAAAAGAATCTTTTCCTGTGCCTGAGCTACAGACTTGTCTGCTGTGACAAGGGCTGAATTCCTGCATGACACTGCATCGCAACACCAACAGCAAGTTTCAGGTCTAGCCTGCATCAATCACTGACCAACACTGGATGCTCAAAACACACACACACACACACATATTATTATTATTATTGCTATCAGTGTTATTATTATCATCCTTACTACTTCAAGTTGCATTGTCTCCTTCCCGACAGCCTCATTTTCATTCAGCACCCATCTTGCGCCGAATTCTACAAAGATAAGCCATTGCTCGTCCTTCATTTTCGTTGTCCTAAGTGCTGTTTATCTTGCCTGAAGAAGACCTATGAGGTCGAAACGTGTGTGTTTTGTCTTGTTATTCTTTTGCTCACATTGCTCGGTGTAATCATAATAATCATTTTAAAAATTTGTTTAGATCTCTGCCTGTAGTTGCCTCACTTTGCAACACACACAATGGTTGAAAACATGCAGGCTTCGCTATCCTCAACATCAGCTGACTAAAAAGCTTTCTTCAGCTTTTCTGCGCTTGCCTGGCAGTAACTGGTTTCAGCACAACGCTATCTCCAGAAGAATCCTGGGATTTTTTTCCGAGCTAACCTGGCAGTGACGGCGCCGGGTTTCAGCACAGCGCCATCTCCAGAGGAATCCTGGAATTTTTTTTCTGAACTTACTTGGCAGGGACCGGTTTCAGCACAGCGCAGTCTTTGGAAGAATCCTGGGACTTTTTTCTGCACTACCTGGCAGAGACAGGTTTCAGCAGAGAGCCATTTCCTGAAGAATCCTGGGACTTTTTTCTGCATTTCCCTGACAGTGACAGGTTTCAGCAGAGAGCCATTTCCTGAAGAATCCTGGGACTTTTCTTCTGCACTTACCTGGCAGTGACGGGCTTCAACAGTGAGCCGTCTCCAGAAGACTCCTGGGACTTGTGAGGCAGAGAGGCTTGTGCTGTGCGCTGCTTCCTCAGGCTTTCTGTCCGCAGGATGAAGGAGGAGAGGTGCTCCTTCACAAGGGCAGGGTCAGGATGGCACTGGCACTGTGGGCACAGAGAAACCACTGGCAGTGCAGGAATTTGAATGTTCTGTCTGTGATGTGTGTTGATTTGCTCGTTTCTGAGGGAGGAAGACTACATGCATATCTGACTTGCCAGATAGGAAGCCGTAATCTATGTCCATCTTTACACAGATAAAACACTTGTCAATTGGGAGATGGTCTATGTGTGTGTGTGTACATGCACATGTGTGTGTGTGTACATGCACAATGTGTGTGTGTGTGTGTGTGTGTGTGTGTGTGTGTGTGTGTGTGTATGTGTGCACATGTGTGTGTGTGTGTGTGTGTGTGTGTGTGTGTGTGTGTGTGTGTGTGTGTGTGCATGCGTGCGTGCGTGTGTGTGTGTGTGTGCAAGCATGTTTGTATGCATGTGACTCACTGTGAAACAACATTTAGTTTTATCTCAACAAACCTCTGATCTATGCAGAATTAGCTACAGAACAATATCATCCAGAGCAATAAACACACACACACACACACACACACACACACACACACACACACACACACACACAAACAAAAACACACACACACACATCCCAGGGCTTCCTACAGCTGGTTAATTTAAGGATTTCCAGGGTACTTCACGACTGGGAGGATGAAACTTATACACATACACACAAGTACAAGCACATATACACACACTCTCTCTCACACACACACACACACACACACACACACACACACACACACACACACACACACACACACACACATCTTCACCAAGGAACCCTTGTGTTCTTTCAAGATAATTCTTCATAAACTACACAAACATCTGTTTGTGGTTTGAGCACAAGTGCTTGTAATGATTATTTGGTCCTGAAGCTTTTAAGGAAGTATCCAGTTCTGTGACCTACTTTCTTGTTTAGACAGTCATATTCCTCACATTCATGAGCCTGATAGTTTGTGCTCTGTGTCAAGACAATAAGAATGCCAATTTTCAGTTAACTGAATAATCAGCATTTTGCAGGACTCCATTTCTTTGAGGAAAGCAGTGCAACTCAAATGTTCCAAGCCACAGTATTCTGGATTACATGGGGAACCTATTGTACACATCTTTTGGGAATTTACTTAAGGGGATGAGACAATTGTTCCCCTCCCCCCACTCCATCTCCCCCATCTCCTAGCACTGTGTGATGGGTTGTGAGAGCTAAAGCGTTTTCCTTTTCCAAACAGTTTGTGTAGAAATTTGAGGCAAATATGTCCAGCTGGTTGGAATGGATCTCTTGACCTTTAGTGACACTTCAAAATCCATCTCATGATGTTTATGGTTGTCTGCCTTACATTTTTCTGGCCTCCAAGAAGACAAGATCATGACTGTAGTTTTTGCCAGCAAGTCCCCATTTTTACAGTGCTCATCTGACAGCTTGCATTCCCTAACTGCTTGCACATTTTCTCACACATGAGAATGGCTGCCATTTAAAATCTCTTTCTCTAACCGAAGGCTAAGGAGTGGGAGAGTGGAGGTGGGTTGAGGGTATGACCTCATAAGTTATTTCTGAATACAATTTCTGGAACAGCCTACTTGATTTTTCTGCACCCACAACTTAATTCCAATTCTTTTTTTTTTATAGACTGTTGTTGTTAAACTAACCCCAGATTATGCATCCTCATGCACCCCCGTGATGAACTACTCACCTAGGTCGATCTTCTGGTGCTTTGACTAGGACTTTCATGATGATCTCTTGGACACCTTCAGAGTAGTGGGAAGGTATTGGCTAAAGACAGAAGTATACTGCCTATTTTTAGTCACAGACATATACAATTCCCACAATTATTCACAGTTACAAACACAGAGAGAGACAGACAGACATAGCCAAAAAGAGACAGACAGACAGAGAGACAGTGAGAGAGAGAGAGAGAGAGAGAGAGAGAGAGAGAGAGACAGACAGACAGACAGACAGACAGACAGACAGTACACAGATAACCAGACAACTTGAATGAGAGAAGAGGATAGACAGAGACAAACAGTAGACAGATAACCATACAGCTTGAATTTTGATTGAGAGAAGAAAAGGTGGAAAGAGAGAGAGAGAGAGAGAGAGAGAGAGAGCAAAGAGAGAGAGAGAGAGAGAGAGAGAGACAGAGAGAGAGAGAGAGAGAGAGGCAGTGAGAGAGGAGAGAGAAAGAGGGAGGGACAGACAGAAAGAGAAAGAGAAAATGAGAGATGGGCAGGGAAAGAGAGGGTGAGATATGGACAGTGAGAAACAGAAAGAGACATAGACAGAGGGGTAGGGGAGGGGGAGGGGAGGAAGGGGGACAGAGAGAGAGGGAGAGAGTGAGAGAGACAGAGACAGAGACACATAAAGACAGGGAGAGAAAGAGACAGTGAGAAACAGACAGAGACAGAAGAGATACAGACAGAAGGACAGACAGACAGACAAACACATAAAGACAGGGAGAGAAGGAGACAGTGAGAAACAACAACAGAGGCAGAAGAGATATAGACAGAAGGAGAGATAGAGACAGACAGACAGAGAGTGAGTGAGAGAGAGAGAAAGAGAGAGAGTGTGTGTGAGACAGACAGAGACAAAGGCAGGAAACAGAGTGAGAGAGAGAGAAAAAAAAACAGAGACAATGACAGCAAGAGAGAGAGAGAGAGAGAGAGAGAGAGAGAGAGAGAGAGAGAGAGAGAGAGAGAGAGAGAAGAAAAGAGAGAGAGAGAGATCCTCTTTCCCCAACACACATTCTAATAATAAAAACAAAGCTGACAGGGCAGCTGAGGCTTTTTACTTGTAAAAAATCAAATCAGCAGCATTACCTCAAACTCTGCTTTGACGATCTTGAAGAAAAGGCTGATCAGACTGTTCCCATCAAAAGGAGGCCTCAGAGCACACATCTCATACAGCAGACAGCCCAATGCCTGTGCCGGGGGAGGGGGGGATGGGGGGAGGGGCAGAAATGGAAAACAGGTGATTTTATCTCTGTAACCTTGAAAATTTTGTTGGTGTTGTGATTTTACCACAATCGGTGGCATCTAACTATAATCGTCTCCACATATCTTTACCTAACTGCAATGTGTCCAAGAGGAAAGTTTTGAATGAACAGTCAAACCAGTGTACAAAAAAAAAATGATAAAAGAAGAAACAGTGTTCCTCTCTCTCTCCACACACACACACACATACAAACATGCACACAGATATATACACACACAGAATCTATTATGTGGACGGGTTTTTATTGAGTAGTTTTGCTGTTTACAATATCCTAAAGCAGTAGTGTAATAAGATATACATGTGCTGATACATGCGATACTTAAAGGAGAGAGACTGAAAAATAAATAAGCGTGAGAGAGAGAGATAAACAGAAAGAGAGAGACAGACAGACAGACAGACGGAAGGACAGACAGACAGACAGAGAGAGACAGACACAGAGAGAGACGGACAGTAAGAGAGAGAGAGAGATGTATGGCATGGGGCAGGTGTGGCTACTGAAAGCAGTGTTTATTCAAAAGAAAGCAACATGCTTCAATAATTTGTGCGCATTCATTGCTAACATTGCTGCTGCTGCTGCTGCTGTTACTGTCATCACAGTTATCAGCATTTTCACTATCACTGTTCTTACCCAAATGTCGGACTTGGAGTTGTATGGAATGTCCTGACAGAGCTCTGGGCTCAGATAGGAAGGAGTGCCCACCACAGTTTTAGCAACATCGATGGTGCTGTCCAAAATCTTGGAAATTCCAAAGTCACCTGTTGTTCCAGAGAACAGGAAAGTCAGAAAAGAGCATGTAATCGAAGAACCCATACACTAGCATTTTTCATTCTTGTCTCTGCGAAAAGGCTTACGTTTTTAGCTGCACTTTAGAAATTTGATATCTGGCATGTTTGACATGTTTGATGGTGCGTGCGTGCGTGCGTGCATGCGTGCGTGCATGTGTGCGTGCGTGTGTGTGTGTGTGTCACTTCTTTAACTTTAATCTCACAGTCCTACAAAAGTTAAAGATCAGACGTGCACAAGAACATACTTGATATCGAAATTTCATATAAGAAGAAAGGTAATAGCAGACATAGATGAACAATTACATTCTAGATATGGTTATACAATCAAATATGTGTAATGCATGTTCATTAGATTTAACTGAAAACTAGAATCTCTTTGTCTTGACCAAAGTAATACCCAGCCCAACTCTCTCTTCCCAAATCAATTCTATTCAAAAAAAAAAAAAAAAAAAAAATCAAAAATAAATAAATAAAACCATAAAATGATACTAACAGCAACACCTTCAGTGTAAGCATTTACACACACACACACACACACACACACACACACACACACACACACACACACACTCATGAATATACACACGCAGAGCTGTTCAACATTTCCTGATTTCCAAACACATTCCTATGAATAAAGCAATGGCATAAAGAAAAATTCTGGCTTTCAACAGGATATAAGGAAAAAATTTTCCTCAGTGCATGCAAACTGATTTCATAGACTGCTGAAAAGTATTGTCATACTCTTTTCAATGCCATTTCTCTTTCTCCCCACTCTTCTTTTCTCTCTAATTCTTATGACACATCCCTCCCAATGTTCAAACTAAAGCCCCCCTACTCCCACCCCCCCCTTCCCACATCAGTAGAAAGCCAGAATGTGACTGCTATCACGTAAAAAAAAAATCCTTAAAAAAGGACATAAAACGTGACTGTAATCTCTCTTTCTCTGTTTTTGTTTTTCAATCTCTCCCTCTCTTTGTGTGACTGATCATCAAGGAAATGTAACCTATCTTAACCTGTTCTTGATAATGAATTTCCCATCTCACATTTCTCTTCTTAAATTCAACATCACAAAAACCCGATCTGGACCTGGAATGAACAGTCACATTTGGGGGGGAGTATGATATCAGGAACTTAAACATGAACTTTAGAGTTTCCAGAAACGACTGCAATGATCTGGGAAAACAGGAGAAATGCTGGCAGCATCAAACACATACAATGGTGATCCTCTAGTTTGTTTTACACAACAAAAACTAAAAATTCTCTCTATAACATTCTTGCTCCTTTCAACTTACCTATCTTCACCACGTTGTTCTTGGTTAGAAAGACGTTCTCTGATTTCAAATCCCTGCAGACACACAAGACAATTGACCTGCTGAGCAACTGTAGTAGAAATACAAACCAAAATGCAAAAATTACCGGTCGTTTTGTCTAACCAGTGACTTCCTAGACCTGAATTCAGTCCTCCTGTTTTTCTGTTTCACCTTCCATGCACTCTTTGTTCAGCTAGACCTGAATTCAGTCCTTTGTTTCTGTCTCTCACCTTTGTTCAGCTAGACCATCAGTCCTCCTGTTTCTGTCTCACCTTCCATACCCTCTTTGTTCAGCTAGACCTGAATTCAGTCCTTTTGTTTCTCTCTCACCTTCCATACCCTCTTTGTTCAGCTAGACCTGAATTCAGTCCTGTTTCTGTCTCACCTTCCATACCCTCTTTATTCACCTAGACCTGAATTCAGTCCTCTATCTGTCTCACATTCCATACCCTCTCAGTGGTGTTCCATTTTCCCCATGCATTACTGGATCCAAGTGCATTTTGTTGCAATCCTAAAGTCAGCAGTCCGCATAGGGTCACCGTGAGGGAACTAACCACAGTAGACAGTGCACTGCTGCTGAGTCACTTAAGTGTTCAGTCGTGCTTGTTCCAGATCCAACAAATGGAGAACAACGCTTTCAAGCTTCTTACTGATGAGACTGATTGTTTCAACATGGAGCCAGAGTGAACAAGTGACACTGCCCCCGACCTCCCCCCCATCATGATGCCATCATGTCCTTCCCTGTATTCTGATTACAACATGTCTGACACAATCTATATCTAAATGACTGCCAGCCTTACTGCAGAATGAAACATTTGAACTGGACATGGCATGACCCATATACTGCTCATCTTCATGTTTGACCTAGGAGTCAAATCTGCCATCTCTACAAGTATGACACAGCTGCATCTGCCCTGAACTGTTAACAATGACTTTAATCCAGAAACAGCCTATCTGTCTGACACGCCAAACTTAAAAGAACAAACGTTCAAATATATGGTATTAAACTTTTACCAGAAATTGAACGGTTGAAATGTTCTTTTTTGGCTTACACACATTTTCATTTGGGGATTAACTAAAGCCAAATAACACTATTGGGACCAACTATCTACTTCTGCTCACCAAAAATTTGGCTTACCCATTTTTCTCTAAAAGTTGTTTGGCCGCACATATTTCCAGTGTTTTCATCAGCGTGCACATACAATTCAAATACATACATTTCTTTCTAACATAGATAACTCATTTTTTTTGTGTGTTTGTGTACCTGCTTGGTAAAAAAAAAAAGTCCTGCTCATATTTTTCAGCTGACTTGTTAACGAGTCATCTGCAAATTTTCTTCTGAACTTTTTTCCATTGTGATCGCTTGGATCTGGTAGTTTTTTTTTTTTTTTTTTGTTTTTTTTTGTTTTGGTGTTGTGATAGTTTGAACCTGATGACGAAATGATAAATGGTACCAGTGTGTTCCAGATGCAGAATAAAGATGCTGCTTCCAGACCCTCACAAATTTGAAGGCACTTTTTTGTTTTCCCATGACCTGTAGAAATCCAAAGTATGACTGGCATCACTGTTGAGAAGAGACAATCATATGTGATTGTGATCTCTGTATTTTTTTGTTGTTGTTGTCTTCTTTGTACCATATCTTTTTGTGTCACTGATCATCAGAGATACCTAATCTTCCTTGAACTGCTCTGTGTTATTGATTATTCAGCTGAACAGTGCAGACAAATATATCAACACCAGACATTAAAAAAAAATCAAACAGGCAATGTAAACTTATCACAGGGTTCTGCGACCTTGATCCTTTGTTAACGTAAAAATTGAAAGGTCAGACATCAGCATGTCTGTTTCTTGACATTTCACACATGAAAGGCTGAAAAATGCACTACACTGTAAGCTGCAGAGGCCACGAACAGCTTCGCAGTTTATGTCATGCATTTCTGGCAGGAAACAAACTGATCTTCATTGTACCAGAATGATTCCAGTGCAGCATCAGAAGAACAGTATAATATAAAAGTGATATAATAAAAACACACACAACAACAACAAAAAAACCCACCAATACTGATCATCACTTTTAAAATCAATCTGGACTGTTCAAAGATATCAAATGAATTTAACTCTGGATTTTCTAGTCTCTTACGGTTGGTGATAAACTTGTTTCAGATCAGCTGCTATAGACTTGTTTTTTTCTTATTTCTGTTAATCTGTTTCATCTTTCAAGTTCCCAGCATTACTTAATGCTGCTCATTCCAGTTCCCCCTACACAGCTGAACAGAAGTTTGTCTTCTTTGCTGCTCAAGCACTGACAGAGGCAGAAATCATAGAACAACAATTCGCATGAAACTGCCCAAAACCAACAACTTTGATACCAGCTAACCACAGGCATAGACATCCAGAGGGAAAAAAAAAATGATCATTTGAGGGGAAGGTAAGGACAGTACAATTTAAGACTTTTCATAATGATCAATGAGGGCGAGGATGAGGATGATGCTAGGGTGATCTGTTCTAATCAGAGACTGGAAGACAGGGTTAAACTCTACGCTTTATTTCACAATACATCAACATACCAACCAGACGCCAGAGATACATGCACCAGGACAGTTGGTCAGATAATCTGGGCAACACTTTCATATGTGCATCCATTAAGTGCATGGAATTTGATTGCGTAGTTCCAGTCGTCTCGTTTGAGCCCAATATTCCCTCAGATCAGAGCAGGAGCTTGCCAGTGACGAAAAACGCCAAACATAAACATCTTGGCTGGGAATCAAACTCCTGACTTCCCAGCCTACACCTCTGTGACACTTACCATCTCATTACGGTGACTGGCTGGTTTAGAGTATTAGTCCTGGCATCTTTACTCTGCATAATTTTATTTTAACTTTGCTTGCAACCCTGATAGGGCCTCCATGGCTGTGACTTAACAGTCCATTACAGTAACTTTCCATTGATTCCTGAGCATCAAGAAAATGATTCATTGTTGAACTAGCCAGCTCATTTTGCTGCACCTCCAGTGTAGCTATCCTAACGTTCTCCATTGTTTTCCATGTCAAGATACATTGGTAGTTATTACAGAAGATAATAGGGGACTAGTTTCACTTTCTTTTTCTTTTTGTTTTGTTCTTTATCTCAGTTATGTTACAATATCTCAGTTTAAAAGTAGATTTTTTTTCTTTCTCCCCCCCCACACCCCCCTACCCCCCACAAGCTCTCAGTTTGCCCTGAAAGTCTGAATGTTAATGGTCTCAGTGATTGTGCAGAGTCATCCAGAGCATTACGACTGTTAGCATCCAATCCATTCTTAAACTTTACTTGGAAAAGTGACATTACCTTCCTTTAGTCCTTACTGTGTTTGGCGCGCATGGATTGTACTGGTTGTGTAACCACCACGTCTTCCATTTTCTCTATGTTTTTCTCTCACCGTCACATCCAGACAAGGATTCATAGGCAGCACACGAAAAGCAGTTTCTCTGTTTCTTCCAGCAAAAACTTACTTTTACTTAAAAAATCTTCTGCCAGGAATAAAGCAGTAAATTGCTCAATTTCTAAATCCAGTATCCTTAAAAAAAGGAAAGAAATAATTTAG
>JADBJO010015696.1:0-25787 GCA_016801955.1 Conus betulinus
CCTGAAGTCTCTGGGTTTCTTTGTGGATGGTGGAGCAGGACCATGGCCACAATGATGACCAGCGTTTCTTGAGGGGGAGAGAAGCAGGAGCAAGATCTGAAGGATTTGGAGAATGTGGTGCTGGATGATTTACTGTCAACAGCTGTAGCAGTTGGCAGTTGGCTGCAGGCATCAGCAGGCACACAATCATCCGCAGGAGGAACAGCAGGACGACAATTTCCAGGGTGGTTTGCCACTAGCAGGACATGTAGCTGAAGCAGGATTGGAGGTGATACGCACAGAATTTCTGCTAAAAGCTTTTGAGTCTGGCACTCAGCACCTGGACTGTACCCCCATAATTGCAGGAGTGGAGATTTTTTTCCAAGAACCACCCGTGGTACTGAATGTCAGAATCATAGTGCTGCAGCCTGATCTTTGCGTGTGCGATACATGAGCAGCCAAAACGGTTTGACATCAGCTGCAGTGCAGCATGGTCCCCTATGAACTTGCATCTGCCTCACTATTTCATTGATCTTATTAGTTCTTCGAGCCAGTGCTGCTTCTTTTTTTTCTGCCGGTTTTCTTCCAGAATAATACTTTTCCAGGCTAATACTACCTATCTCTGCCTGGACATGCTGCTTCCGAAGCTGAGGAGCCTTTTCAGCAGACAGGCGAAGAAGATCACTTTTTCCTGCTCATATTTTTTGCTGCTGAACCCATACAGAGATGGTTTTGTTTCTCTTCATCATATTGATGGTGCTATGGTGTCTTTCTTCGATGTATGTAGTCACCAAGTCAGTTGCTACCCCCCACCCCTCCACAGCACAGACACACACACAATTGTTGATATATTATGTGCGCTCATAAAAAAGCAAAACAGAAAAGAAAAGCGTATCAGGTGTGTGTGTGTGTGTGTGTGTGTGTGTGATGTCGTGTGTGTGTGTGTGTGTGCTTGCACATGCATGCATGCACTTCACATATAGGATATTATTGATTCACGCAAGGAAAACAGGAAGAGGTGTATGTGTAAATATGTTTTGTGCATGCTTATTTGAGCATGTGGGTGTCTGCCTTTATGTGCCCAGCCTCTGTGGTGTGTGTGTGTGTGTGAGGTGTGTGTGTGTGTGTGTGTGTGTTGTGTAATTTTCACCAGACTAAAAATGCATTTGATTGCATAAAACAGAGGATCCCCATCTTGATATAAATATTGAAACTTACACTGATAGTATATTGGTAAACATTGAGAATCATCATTTTCAATATTCCTTATCAGGAGAGAATATTCCTCTGATAATTAAAATTGGTTACAGGCCTACTCAGCACTAGTGAAAAAAAGAATACAACTTCACATTGATTTGAGACTTTTTTGTCCGCATTTGTATTAACGAGCTTAACAAAGAAAATTGGTGTTATATGGGTCAATTAATCAATAGCAATTAGGGAATTTTCATCCGTGTTAGTTGTTCGAAAACTTTTCTTCTTCGAAACGTGAAGCGATCGCGTTTGTCGAACGACCAGATTGAAGTGAGTTAGTTCCTTTAAGTTCCATCGGCAAACACGATTGTTTCACTTTTTTCTTTGTTTTCAACACCTAACCAAAATGTCAAAAGTGGAAAAAATACAATAGTAAGATACAAACATCAAACTATGGATGACTAAAATCACTAATGTTAAGAATGTCATTTATACGTAAACTTTGTAAAAAAAAATAAGTGACTGAAACCAATTTTCTGTCAAGTGGAATTAATACTTTCGGCATTCACTACACAACGGATTCTTCGCTAATATTTTTTAATCAATTGAAAATAAATAGTGTAGACTGACAATAAATATACCAAACATCATTTCTGTGCAATATGTTGTGATTCTTACGGATTTCCTTGCGAAATTTCTCAAGATTTTTGTTCTTCGAAGTTCGAGTGGGTATTATCCATGTTTCGTTTTGAAGGCACATGCGCAGGCGACCAGTTGGTCCCCGGGTCACTCGTTTTGATTGGCTGAATTGACTCGGACAGGCAATGAACACATTAACCTTGTACCTCAATCGAAAGGGTAACGGTCCTATACTTCATTATGAGTACAGGAATCATGTGTCTATGATCGTTATTTTTATCCGAAATTCGCTTAAAATTGCCGGAAATTTTACTAAAAACTTCGTCCCGTATTTTCATTTTTTACAATCTTTCAAAATTTCCCCTCTGACAATAAAATTCTACATTAAAATGCCCTTTATTTTGGTACCTCATATGGCCATGTGCGTTGTCTGTACTCTTTTAATGTTTGGTAAGAAAGTGCACTGTGTCAAAGTTGACTTGACCGAAAATGGGCCGCGAGCGCCGGACGCGTGACGGAAAGTACGCGGATGTACACACAACTCATTCTATCTCAAGTATTTATTTCTTCACAAAACATTCATACTTAAATAACACTCATTCAAAAGAGGAAATGTTGAAACTTATTTGGACACATTGTTCAAACCACAACATGCAAGAACTGAACATAAAGGTGCGTGAAAATGAGCAAAATCGGTGTGCAGTAGCAGTTGTTGAAAATTCAACCGTTTACTGTGATATCTAGGAAAAGGTAATGGTGTGGGTTTTATTTGTTCAGGCTGTTTACTGTGATGATGTGAACTCTTGTGGAGGAAAGTACGTCATTTCAAAGCTTGCCTCGCAGCAGATAATAGACCACTTCACCCTTCACCCTTCACTCCTGTCCTCCAAAATGAAGGCGTTTTCAGCACCCCCGAGTAAAGTTTTGAGAGTTGGGCGAAATCCCCCAAAGGGAAACAGTGACCTGATACTGTGAAGATATTCATGAACTAAATCACAAACTTTTTTTCTAGGCATAAGCTGGATACATCTACACTGCCTTGTATAGCTATTGGACCTTTGCCATAGCAAAAACTTCAATACTGAATAGTTCTGAAATGTAAATTTACATATGGAATTCTTTTTGGCGAGAAGTATGAAGGGGTGTAGGCTCTGTTTATAAATTGCATTTGTTCAAACCTCTGTGTGTGTGTCAGTGTGTGTGTATGTGAAATTTAGATGTGTATTAATTAAACTATTTGCTTGTATCCTGTCTTAGAAGTATGATTTACAGAGAAAGTTCGGGAAAAGTGTGGTATGAGGATGGGTGACAGGCTGAAGAGATGAGGAAACTCGTGTAAATTTGGAGCTGCTTTTTAAACAAATGTCTGTGTTTACCTATTGCCCAAGTTTTCAAAAGGGAAAAAATATCAAATAAGTGTTTTGTGAACTTTCTGCAATGATGAAATAGGGAGAGTGGAAAGTTAATATGGCATTCCTTTTTCATGTTAGTTGCCAAAATAAAATGTTACTGGCAGTGTACCGAACAAACTAATTTTTGAAAGTTAAATTTTCTTGATGACGCTTGTTATGAACAGTTTTCATCCATATGCAAATCTAATGAATAAATCCACAACGTAAATTTGCATGTATGCTTTTTAAATGTTCCACTTCAGTGCTTGCTTTGTTTAAACATTGAGCACTTTGTTTGAACATTGGTGAGGTTTTGTTCAACAAGAAGTGAGGAAATGAATTCATTTCTTGTGAAACTGAAAAATTCTTGGCGACTTTTTTTATGATTAATATGAAATCATGAATCGTTAAATGTCACAAAAATGACAGCACATCTCTACCATAGTTTTGGTTTTATCCATAAATCAGCATACCTTAATACAGAACACCGAAGTAGCGACTTAAAATTTTTAGTGTCACGAAAATGGACACCTTTTCATGCTTAAGGCCAGCATATTCCTAAGCATTTGTTTGTCATTTTGTAATATTTAGGCATGAGTGGGAAAAAAAATGTTATTTTTGTGACATGGAAGATTTCAGGCTATTTTTTGACATGGAAGATTTCTTTTAAAGTCTGTAATTTAGGTGTCTGTGCGCGTATGACTTGACATTGTAATAGGAGAGTTTTAAGTTCTGCAGGCGATAGAACTTTAAGGCATGAGAATCAGGAATCCAATTTTGATGGTCTAGTTTGTTGTGGAAAAAGGAAACTAGCAGCCAAACTTTTCCGCGGATTTAAGATTTCAGAATGGTAGAAATTCTTCAAATGTTAGAATCATATTGAGATGGAAAAACTAACTGAGATTACATATAATTTTAGGAATTAATCACGCACATGTAGGCATGTGGCATGTACGCATGCATGCGCATGTATACACACAGGAACACAGGAATATATGTGAAGCCGACCCTTTTCTTATACTACATTTGTTGCTTGCAGCAGCTTTTTAAAAAATAATTCTTTATAAAGTATGTGTCTGTAGTGATGTCTGATTGTTCTATAAGCAGCATGATTCAAGGAGATTCTGTGCAATGTGTCATTAGAACAGTCTTTGTAGTTTCTTTGTTTAGTGAAGTTTACGAAAAGAAAAGAAAAAGTCTCTGGCAGTTGTTTTCCTTTTTTCCTTTTAATTTCCATAATTGTAGTACACAGATCAAGTGTATAAAAGGCACAAAAGAAAACTGGGACAAGCGAATGGACCAATCAGTTGGTAAATAAATCCAGTCATGTCGCTTACAGTCTAGCCAACCGCAATATGTCCGGATTAAGATTGTTTTTAAAACGAGTGCCTCAAGCGTTTTGACGCGAGTTCAGAAGTTGACTCCCGCATGTGAAAAATTGCATAATCTCCGTCCAACCAGCGAGTAGATAGTAGTTTATAGGCTGCCTTGTATTGTAAAAGAGCAGCTAGTGGGAAGTTCGAGAGAGATCTGCCATTGATACAGGCTGCTTGCATCCACATTGTGATTTTACGTCCTTATATGCACACTCCTTTCCGTGGGCTTAGTGACAAGTTAACGTGGTCATTAAGTTTGTGTGTGGATGAAAAATCCATATGTTTATAACAATTATTTGTTGCAAGTATTCACATGAAAATTAAGTTTCAAATATTATCGCATTGTCTAGATGCCAACAGGAAGAAAAAACTGTAAATTACTTAAATGAATTTTTGTTTTTAATCTTAGAATTTTTGCACTATTTGTAGAACTGTTTGAAACAAAGGAACAAAAATTTCCTGTTTTGTGTTATTTGTCTCACATTGTCGAAAAGTTTGAGGATCCTGTGAAGGATTTGGGGGGGGGGGGGGGGATGGATGGGATGGCCACAATCCAAAGTTCAAGTAGCAGGGCTGGTCACTCTTCAGTCTTTAATAGGGGAGAGCCTGCCTCACTTGCACACCTGTGTCTTTGAACTTGACTTTCAAGTTGTCAAATGGGGTTTCTTTTTTGTAAAGAAAGAGAGTGATAGACCATAGAGCACTCACCAACTTGTCAAAACAACAATTGGTTAAGTTTTACTTCAGTGATCTTTTGATAGGTTTTTTATGTGAATGTTTTCATCGGATGCAAAAAAGCATTTTCAAGGGGAAGTGCAGGCATTTCCAATCGCTAGTGACCCAATGCTATTCCAGGGTAATGATTGTATGTATGCCATCATGGGAAACTCACGGGCTGTCCACCACCACGCCTCATGCGGCTGGACTGTAGTCTGACTGGTTTTGTACATTCATTACAGGTATGGGATTTCAACCGATGCCAGACGTTGAGTACACTTTGGTGAGGTTCCGTATACAGCCCAAGTCCTACACGGCCCATGTGGACAGCATAAAGAAGGTCTTGAAACGTAAGTTGATGAAAGAGGAATGTGCTGGGCTCTGGCCACAGGAGCAGCAGCTGCGTTGATGTGTGGTGGGTGAGCTTTGAGCTGACTAGTGTGAGTGGTGTGTTGCCACACCAAACATGATTTGTTGTCGTGATGGCCATGTGATGAGAAGGATGACATAATTATGATGAGAAGGACAACATGATTCATCAGGTGCTGTGGAGACAAAATGACCTATTGGTCGCTGTCACTGTGTCGTTTCTACAAGGGCTGAGTGATGATGAATATTGGAAATGTTACGGTCATTTGACGCTTTCATTATTTTCATGGTTATAACTTGTGGTATAGCGGTCGTTATTTTCATGGTTATAACTTGTGGTATAGCGTTGTTATTTTCATGGTTATAACTTGTGGTATAGCGGTCGTTATTTTCATGGTTATAACTTGTGGTATAGTGGTCGTTATTTTCATGGTTATAACTTGTGGTATAGCAGTCGTTATTTTCATGGTTATAACTTGTGGTACAGCAGCCTCTGCAGTAACTGATCTCATCCTTTTTTATATTTTTTTTAGCCTGTACATGGCACAGCTAGAGTGCAGCTCACTGCTCCTGTATAGCCGCAGCTGCCATTAGACAGAAAAAACATATTTCATCTCTTAACATTATTTTCAGGAGGAATGAAATTAGGGTACGTGAGGCAACAGCCTAAAACCCATGCGAAAGATTTTTTTTCTTTTTGATTGCTAGTTTCCGCGGTTGGTGTATAATCTGTACTTTTTTTTTTTTTTAAGTTAGTAGCACAAGTTGTTGATCTGCCTTCTCCACATTTTTATCAAAGAAATGAATGATACACAGTATAGAACTATCGTTCTGTCTTCTACATGGTTAAGAAATTGCTCAGCATGCTTGTAAATCATGACTGAAAATAATGCAAAGTGCTGTACACCTATGAAGTCGGTTGGAAATGTCATGGCTGTAATGCATGTTGTTTATGGCACTTTGATCTTCAAGAGTTGCTGGTTTAGGTGTAGCACACACTGTCTGTAGCATATATCTTATATGACGCCCTCTTTTCTCGTTTTCCTTCCAAAACAGAAGATGGGACTGCATTGATTTATTGTGATATCGTGTGTAGCTTACCTGGAGAACGAGGCCAAGAGCGATGCGGAGAAGAAGGGTGTGGACTGCTCCCAGGCCGTGACCCCGACAGCACAGAAGCCTGCCGTGTCGACTTCGCCGCGTTGACCCAGGAATGTAACATCAATAACACGTTTGGATTTGAAGATGCCAAACCCTGTATCCTGCTCCGTTTGAACAAGGTGAATTTTTCATGCATGTGAATTTTCTTTTTTGGTAATGAGAGGTTTAAGTATGTGCATATATCTCAGTTAAGTGTCCCCTTGTGGATGTCGGGGACTTTCTCAGTGCAAATAGTTCCCCACTTTCTGTAAGTTTTGTGACGTTATTGAGTAACCAACTCTTTCATGGCACTCTGTGGGACTCTCCCTTTTTGCTTTTGTCCTTTAAAATCTTAAAACATGTTTGAAGTAACTCTGCCAAACCATCTAGACAAAACAAATCAGAAGAGAAAACACTGGCAAGATAAAGAACACTTGGGACAACGAAAATGAAGAATGATTGCGATGGATGGTTTCACTTGAACGTTCTTCATTTTCGTTGTCCGGAGTTTTGGTTTATCTTGCCTGAAGACCTAAGAGGTCGAAACACGTCATGTTTGGACTTGTGATTCGTTTATCCATGTGGTTTGGCAGAGTTTTTTTCAAACACTTATAAAGGTTTGTTTAGATATCCGCCTGCAGTAACCTCATTTTGCAAGTCATTCTGTCTTTTTTGTTCTGTTCTGTTTATAGTTTTTTCAGCCCCTGTGAATATACCTGGCACTCATTTCAGATAGCAACCCTGCCCTGTGGTAGTTCTGTGCTGATAACTTCTTTTTTCTCACTTTCTGTGATTTACTCTTTTTTTTTTTTTTCTTTATCGTTTTTATTTGTGTTATTTGCTGTTTTTCTGCTGCTTTTTCGTTTCTGACCATTCTCTTATATTTGTATGTTTATTTCACAAATTTTTACTGATCAGACAATGTGGTGTACAAGCTTTTTTGTTACGGTGTAGCAACTGGGTAGTGAAAATTAAAAGATACTGTCCAGGTTGGGACAGAAGCTGCCTGCTCTGCAGCGTTGGCCTATTTGCCCTCATGGCATTTGTGTGTGGTGTCATATTTAATCAGGCTTTTTTTTTTTTTTTTTTTTTTTTTTTTTTTAAATAATGTGTGAGAGATGAATTAATCCTAACCGCTGGGACTTTTCTGCGTAGACTACTGTTACACGCTTTACATGTTGCAATTTTTATTGGTAGAAACCCTCTTCAGTATGCACTTATCTGAGCTTAGTTTCACCGAAAACCGTCGGCAAGGTAAGTAACTCCGTAATTTGAACATTGTTACCCAATTAAAAAATTAATTTAAAAGAGAGGAAAGGAAATAACGAAATGAAAATAATTTAAAAAATTCCTACGAATATATATGTTGCTATATCGTAAGTTTGAAGAATGTCACATGAGCCATTTACTCGGGAAATAAAAAAAAAAATCTTCTTCAGAACTTTCTTCCGAATTGTTGTTCATCATACCTGGAACTTCATCCCAGTCAAAATCTAGGTCACTCTAAGCTTCATTACCCAGCACTTTCACTAAGTCTTATGCCGTAAATCCTACAAAACACAGTATCTCCATCACTAAATCTCATTATAGAACGGCAGAACTCAAGGTTAGCCACGGTGAAAAAACGGCATTTCGACCTCAAAACTTTAAAAAATTCGAAACTCGAGAACCACGGCACGTAGCGACTCGCGGTTTTTTTGCAAACGGAAGTAAATGGCTACAGGAAGAAGTCTCGCGAGACTTCCTTTTCTACGAGAGACATGGCGGCGCCCATTGTTGCCACGTGTTTTACCGGGCGCTGGCGGGCGCTCAGCGTTTTGGCTGTGTGATTTCCGGCCGGGCGCTAGCGGGCGCTCGATGGTCAAGAGGGTTAATTAGCTTGAATAATCTATCTTCTTGCCATCCTTTTTGGTGAGGTTCATTGTGGGGGGTAATTGGCAACCTGCGTCATGACCAAACTGCTGCATATGTCCACCTTGAGGCAGTGAGGTATGATGTTGTACACCCAGCTTAGGTCAGCCAGTCACAAACTTTGCCGGCATAAGAACTCTACAGATCAAGTCAGTTTTGATAGGTTTCATTTATCATTGTTTTGTACAATGCAAATAGGGGGTACTTTGTGTACACATGGATTCTGCAGTTTGAAGCTGGGATTTTCACACAGGGAGTCCCAGCGATGCAAGCCTTTTCTCTTTCTCTGTCGTACATATGATTGTTTTTGTGCAGCATCGTTCAATGTGGGAAAAAATCAGTATTCTGCATGTTGTTCATACTCTTAATTTGGTAGGGTGTCATGAAAGAAGCAAAATAAACATCCAGAAAATAGCATTCCCATTCATTTAATTAGTTCCTGCTACAAAAGAAATAACGAGAAGACACAGAATGTGATTTCTTGTGAAGCCTTTGGTTCGTCTGTACAAAATGCAGTGATGCTCAAGTGAAAACACAGAGAGAGGGGGGAGAAAATCGAGTTGTTGACAAATGAAATTACAGGAAGATACAAAATGTGATTTCTTGTCAATCCTTTGGTTTGCCTGTACTAAATGCAATGATGCTCAAGTGAAAGGCGGAGAGAGAAAATCGAGTGCTGGACAAAAGAGGATCAAATGAATTGACAAAAGCAGTATGTAAAACAGCATGTGGCTGAACAATTTCAACTGTGATGAGCTGGCAGATGCACTATAATGCTACAAGATGGACATTGCCAGTTGTATCTGGTATGGTCATGTGATGACGTGTGTGTTCCTGTGGATGAAATGCCATTTCTCATGCAAATGATGCAGAACAAATGTGTATGTGCCGCGATCATCTGCTGTGAGAAGTGTGTCACATTTAAGTGAGCTTTGTATGGATTCAATTTCAGGATTGCCATGATGGCTTCAGTTCAGTTTCAGGTTGAGAATTCTTCCCCCCCACAGTTCCTGGTAGTATAAGCTATATGTCAGCGATCTGAGAAGTTCCTAGGCATGAAAAAGTGAGCAGCTTATCCTTTCCATCATACAAAAAAAATTTGATGGCAACGTTATGTCTGAGATACAAGGTATTACCCTTTCCTCTTTGCACCTGCCTGTCTGTCTTCTTCACTGGCTCTCTTTCTCTCTCTCCCTCTCTCTCTCCCTCTCTGTGTCTCTCTCTCTCTCTCTCACTCGTGTGTGTGTGTGTGCACACGCACATGTTTCTACATTACCATCAGAGTTCCAAACAAAGATGCCAAAAATGTTCCGCACAAATAATCGCAAAAGCTGTATGTGAAACTTGCAGATCTTCGACTGGATGCCCAAGACGTACACCGAGAAGAACATCAACAGCTCTGGAGCGTCAGAAACCTTGAAGAAAAAGATCCTGGCTTCACCCGACATGATCTACGTCGAATGTGTAGGAGAGGTGAGTCTCCTGGGAGCATTGTGATGCTGGACAGTAGTGTTCACACACTCACTGCTGTGGTGTTCACTCTGATAGGCCAGAATTTCCCCTTGATTCTGACCAAGTCAGCTTACAGTCTGATGCTTAGGGTGAAATCCGTTTTGACATATGTGCGAAGGCCATACTTTCCTCCTTGATTCTGACCAAGTCAGCTTAGGGTGAAATCCGTTTTCACATACGTGCGAAGGCCATACTTTTCCCCCTTGATTCTGACCAAGCCTGCTGCCGTTCAAGACGAAATCTGTGTTGACACTTGTGTGATGTAGAGACCCACTCCTGTACCTCTGGTATTGTGTGTGCAATGTCTGTTGGCTCCACCTAAAGCAGCCCTCATCAGATGAGACACCGACTACATTGTGGGCTGCAACTTGCTATGCTTATGAGTTACCACAGTGTAATGTTCTGGTCTCTCAAGCATGCGCATGCAGAAATATACATATGTTTATTTTTTGCATAATGAAAGAGATACCCAGTCACAGTGGTCCAAAAGACATCTGCTGTCGGGTTCGAGCACTGTCTGTATGATGCTTGATTTAAACTTGAGAGAACTGAAAAGAAGGATTTTCAAAATCTCCCCTTGACATAATCAAAAGGAGTAACCTTCAGTAAGTCAGTAGTTTGGAAATGGTGAGTGAGGGGGGGGGGGGGGGGGGGGGATAAGATAAGCACTAAGCTGTTCAGAAAAGAAGGTTCTAATGTGATTACAAGGAAAGATGGCTGGAGAAAAGGCATTGTACACATTGGTATTTAAATGTAATGAATTGGTTTTATGTGCCATCAGAAGAGCTGCTCATGAAGGTCAAATGGACATCTTTCAAAAGTGGAATACAAAATGCAAAAAAAAAGAAAAGAAAAAAAGAAAGAGCATCAGCAGTTATTTTCTAAAAATGAGGGGTCAGACTTGGCGTGAAAGGCTAGTGTCCAAATTTACAGGGAGCGACAGAAACATTTAGGGGGTTGCAACTTATAACTGCTAGAAAATGTACTGAAAACACTACACACACACACACACACACTCTCTCTCTCTCTCTCTCTCTCTCTTTCTGCATCTCCTTTCAAACAAATGCGTGCATACACACACACACACACACACACACACATACTCACACACACACACACACACACACACACACACACACACACACACACACACAGTGTGTCTAATATCATCTGGCGATGAAAGGACATTAAATAAACCACTGAACTAAACTGAACACACACACACACACACACACACACACACGCACGCACACACACACACACGCACACTTTCTGTATCTCCTCTCAAACAAATGCGTGCACACGCACACACACACACACACACACACACACACACACACACACACACGCTTACACACACACACACACATACACACACATTCAGATAAAGGCAGTTTGCTACAAAAACTGAATCGAAACTACGTAGTTTTGCTTCAGCATATCTAAAAAACAAGTAAATATGAATCTGTCTCTCTTTATCTCTGTCTCAAAGTATCACTCTCCTCCTCGCTCTCGAACACACTCACACACACAAAAAGCGAATCTGAAAAACTTTATGCTACCCCATTCTCTCTCTGTCTGTCCATCTCCACTCTACTGTATGATAGAAATTGAATCGAGAGATGGATGTTCAGTTTGTGCATGAGGGAAATTGAAATAAGGGATGAATGTTCGGTTTGTGTATGAGGGAAACTAAAATGAGGGTGAATGTTTGGTTTGTGTGTGAGGGAAATTGAAATGAGGGATGAATGTTTGGTTTGTGTATGATGGAAATTGAAATGAGGGATGAATGTTTGGTTTGTGTATGATGGAAATTGAAAAATGAGAGATGAATGTTTGGTTTTGTGTATGATGGAAATTGAAATGAGAGATGAATGTTTGGTTTGTGTATGATGGAAATTGAAATGAGAGAGGAATGTTTGGTTTGTGTATGAGGGAAATTGAAATGAGGGATGAATGTTTTGTTTGTGTGTGAGGGAAATTGAAATGAGAGATGAATGTTTGGTTTGTGTACGAGGGAAACTAAAATGAGGGTGAATGTTTGGTTTGTGCGAGGGAAATTGAAATGAGGGATGAATGTTTGGTTGTGTATGATGGAAATTGAAATGAGAGATGAATGTTTTGGTTTGTGTATGATGGAAATTGAAATGAGGGATGAATGTTTGGTTTGTGTATGAGGGAAATTGAAATGAGAGATGAATGGTTTGTGTATGAGGGAAATTGAAATGAGAGATGAATGGTTTGTGTATGAGGAAATTGAAATGAGAGATGAATGTTTGGTTTGTGTATGATGGAAATTGAAATGAGGGATGAATGTTTGGTTTGTGTATGATGGAAATTGAAATGAGGGATGAATGTTGGTTTGTTGATGATGAGGGAAATTGAAATGAGGGTGGATGTTTGGTTTGTGCATGATGGAAACTGAAATTAGTGTGTGGATGTTTGGTCTGCATGGGAGAAAAGTAAAGCAGGTGTGGATGTTTGGTTTGTGTGTATGAGACTGAGGGAAACAAAGCCATGGCTGGATATCTGGTTTGTGTCGGAGACGGATAAAGCAAAGGCAGCATGCTTGTTTTGTGTATGGGAGAAATGGAGCAGGTTTGGTTGTCAGAGAATGGGCTGGTTGTGTGGTTTGGGTGTCAGAGAAAGGGCTGGTTGTGTGTTTGGGTGTCAGAGAAGGGCTGGTTGTGTGGTTTGGGTGTCAGAGAAGGGGCTGGTTGTGTGGTTTGGGTGTCGGAGGAAGCGCTGGGTATGTAGTTTGGGTGTCAGAGAAAGGGCTGGATGTCGGGTTTGGGTGTCGGAGAAAGGGCTGGATGTCTGGTTTGCATGTGAAAGAAAGGGCTGGTTGTATGGTTTGGATGTCAAAGTGCTGGTTGTGTGGTTTGGGTGTCAGAGAAAGGGCTGGTTGTGTGGTTTTGATGTCAAAGTGCTGGTTTTGTGTGGTTTGGGTGTCTGAGAAAGGGCTGGTTGTGTGGTCTGGGCGTCCATGATAGGGCTGGTTGTGTGGTTTGGGTGTTGGAGAAAGGGCTGGTTGTGGTTTGGGTGTCGGAGAAAGGGCTGGTTGTGTGGTTTGGGCGTCCCTGATAGGGCTGGTTGTGTGGTTTGGGTGTTGGAGAAAGGGCTGGTTGTGTGTGGTTTGGGTGTCAGAAAGGGCTGGTTGTGTGTGGTTTGGGTGTCAGAGAAAGGGTTGGATGTCGGGTTTGGATGTCAGAGAAAAGGCTGGTTGTGTGGTTTGTGGGTGTCGGAGAAGGGCTGGTTGTGTGGTTTGGGTGTCAAAGGGCTGGATGTGTGGTTTTGGGTGTCAGAGAAAGGCTGGTTGTCTGGTTTGGATGTGAAAGAAAGGGCTGGTTGTGTGGTTTGGGTGTCAGAGAAAGGGTTGGTTGTGTGGTTTTGGGCGTCCATGAAAGGGCTGGTTGTGTGGTTTGGGTGTTGGAGAAAGTGCTGGTTGTGTAGTTTGGGGTGTCAGAAAGGTCTGGTTGTGTGGTTTGGGTGTCAGAGAAAGGGCTGGTTGTGTGGTGGTTTGGATGTGGGAGAAATTCAGCCAGTCTGCATGTTTGTTTTGCTTGCGAGAGAGAAGCCAGATATGGATGTTTGTTTAGTGTCTGACAGAAATGAAGCCAAGTGTATTCTGTGATGATGCTTGTCGTGACCATGGAATCCTGAGTTTGAGACCCTGTTTGACAGAATCCCGCTGATCGGGACAACATCGGCGAAATCGAGTACTACCCAACACAGGGCTTCCCCCTCTATTACTACCCTTTCACCAACCAGCCAGACTACATGTCTCCCTTGGTGTTTGTCAAGTTTATGTCACCCCCCAAGAACATCGCCCTCATGATCGAGTGCCGCGCCCTGGCTCCCAACATCCATTACGACCGCACAGAGAAGGAAGGCGGGGTCCATTTTGAGCTCCTGGTCGACCCTTGAGAGCACGCCAGCGACGCTGTTCCCTGTTCAAGGAGTGTGAATGAGAGTTGACGAGTGGATGGGTTAACACCATGAGTGATCGTGAAGGAACAACTCCTCAGGCCTTTGGATAGAAAAAAAGAACACCACTCTCCATTCACATGCACAATCAAATCATCACTCCAAATTCGGTAGTTGCCTGCAGGCCCCCATTCTCTCGGTTTCTTGTTGTTTTTTTTTTTTCCTTTCTTCTTTTAACCAGAAAAGCTGAAAATTCGCCGCGTTCACATGATTCCTTCAGCCAAGCTGTAGAGATAACTCATTGCCCTTCACGTTACAGTGTCTAGTGTTCTCCCTCACTGGAACCAGCTATGTTCAAACAGTTCACAAAAAATTCATAAAACATTTGAGTCCTGCCCGTTTGTTTCATATTGTATCTGTTTGGGTGAGTCGTTAGTGTAGAAAGCATTTGTGAAACGGTGATTTTGTTGGTTCGTTTGTTAATAGTATTTTCCCATTTATTTACCGAGAGATTGAAGGACTGCACAGCAAACCTGTTTACTTTTTTATACTTGTTGAAAGATGCATCATATTTTTCCTTTACTGTGAATCAGATGTATTTCTGTTCTTGCATATATATGGATGATACTGTGTTTTGTTTATTTCACATGTTATTTGATCTTAATGCTGCCATGGAGATGAATTACTTTTTTTTTTTTTTAATTGCATAAATCTCAACTTTTGTTGTTCAAACACCAGTTGTAGCAGTCACTCAGTTGATAATTGTTTTTTTTTTTAATAGATAAGAAAGAAAATGATTTTGTAAAAACAGTGCAATTTGATAGAACTGTTTGTAATTTCCTTGTACGATCATGTATTTTTTTTTTTTTGTTAGATTCTTTTGCCTGAAGGAAGATTGAGAGGGAAAAATGGAAAGAGAGAAAATACAGGTTGAATCTCAAAAGAAAGCAGATACCATCTGTTGTAGTGCAATGTGCAGTGGAATTCAACAACATATCATGGCTTAAATCTGCAAAGGCTTCTAAGTGTCAGACATTCTGGATCAGGTGATCCTTTGGAAACTCAGAATCAGATGTTCTTTTTTTTCATTTTAGTATTATTAATTTTTTTTTTTCATGATCCCTTAACTGTTTGTGTAACTGTCGTTTGATCTAAAGGACTCTGGTGCATTTGACTTTGAGACAGTGGATATGATTGGTCGCCTTTATAACTGACTGGTCTTGACATCGGACGTAAGATCACATTGGAATGTGTGAGGGACACAGTGTGAACAGGTGGGACACGGCCTCCTTTTACCATTGATATATCCAACATTCCCATTTTTTTTTTTTTCCTGCAAGAAAATAGGAATTTTCTTCTTCAAAATAACAGGTTGGATTTCATGTGCTTAACCAGTGGTTTGTGTAAATGGCAGTGGACTCTTCTATACTGGTAGAAACTTTTTTACTACAATTTTATTGCTTGTTTGCTTACAAAACAAAAAAAAAAAGGAAAGAAGACACAAAAAAGGCTGTCGCCATGTTGATAGTTCAGTAGACACGGCCGAGACGCACTTCACACTAGGTCTGCAAGATGTAGAAGCCTGATCCTGTGATGTATGATAGAATAGTGAACGTAATCTATGCACTGTTACACTATGAACAGAAAAAATAGAATCAAGTGTTACCATATTTGTTAAATATCTTAATCAGTACGTATGTTCCGTTATTTTTCACCTGCCTCTCTATCCTTTTCAGTTGTGTAGTGACAGTCTTCAGGGAATGTTCTGTTTGACTGTGTGTGTGTGTGTGTGCTTTTGTATACGCGCATGTCTGTGCACATGGTTTTGTGGTGAAAGGAAGCATGTTCTCCCATTTTTAATCAGTTGTGCAGTTTTTTTATCAGGTAATTGAACGATTGAGAGAGACATGGTGACAAAGTCCAGAATAATTACACGAGGGCATAGTAACCAGATCTCTCAAAGGTGATTGTGACGGTTGCATGTCAGGAATTTTTGCAGAGTAATGAATTTATTTTAAAGCTTTTTTTTTTTTTTTTTTTTCCAAAAAAAAAAAAAAAGTTTTAGAAAATTAGTTAAATGTCAACCATGTTACACTGTTAGGTGTTTGCAGATTTTTACTTTTTTTCTTGTTCAATAAAAAAAAGTTTAGTAGTAATTTACTGTGTCTTACTTTTTTTTTTTTTTTATTTAGTAATTGAATAGACTTGAGCATCTGTCTGTCTGTCTCTCTGTATCTGTCTGTCTCTCTGTGTCTGTCTCTCTCCCTGTTGCTCTCTCTCTCTCTCATATATATATATATATATTAAACTCGCTCTGCCAGTCAGTCAGTTTTCCACATGCAATAATATGTTTGTCTGGCTACAAGATTAGGCAAAAGCATGGAACTGAGATTAAATAAAACGATGTTGGAAGAGAAAATGTGCCCAAAGTACAAACTTAAATGTGTAGTGAGAGTCTTAATAAAAGGATGGTTTCAGGACTTTGTGCTCCATTTTTCTTAACCACTTCTTTTTTTTTTTTAACAAGTTTGTAAGTTTTTCCCCCAGAAATTGTGCTGACAAAAATGAGGCATACTGATGGTCGCAAGCTGGTAAGGTCCTGTGGGTCCCACTGGCACCTCCGGGTGCATCCGTTTCCTTGTGGATCCAGATTACATAACACAGTTGCACAAAGCAGGTTATGTATTTTCATCCCTTCTGTGTCCATACAAAACCTATTTACCGGCATTAAAGCACTATGGGGCACATTCATTGTACGAGCTGTTTTTGTATCATCAGATACCAGATACCAGAGTGAATCTCGTGAGTTGCAGTCTTGTCACAGTTTCCCAACAAAAAGAAATCTCATTCCAACCCTTCAGTGACGTCAGCTGCGCATGCAGAGATAACAACGCCTCTGAACCATTCTTTGGAGCGATTTAACATTTATAGGAACATTCTGAAATTTTGAGAAACCGTTCGGCCATCAGTCACATGCATATGTTTACTAACATGTTTACCAGCATTATAAAGTCAAGTACTATTGTAGGTATACAACCTGTGGGCACGACACCTTTCATACAAAACATTTACCAGCATTAAAGTCAACATGCGGGCACATTCCCATGGAGGAATGGCACCTTACATGCGTACTTCTTGGTAAAACTTGGGCCAAATTTCTGCTCTGGGATGCTGCTGTGTAACAGTTACCTCAAAATCCACATCACTAGGGTTGCTGAACCATGTTGAAACAACCTCCTCTGTCGCAGTCTTTGATGCAGGTCACAGAGGTAACTTGAAAAAGGAATGAAGTCGCTTGCTTTGATGTTTGGGAAAACGGATTGACTGGTTCCTTCAGCGCAAGCACAATGTAACAGCATGCCGACTGGCTCTAACTCGGCTTCATTACATGAGGTAGTAGTATCCTTGCAGCTACAGTCCATGCTCAGTGCAGTTTATGTCGTGAAAAACTACCGCAGCTTATAAAAGATACCAGGCAAATGACAGTACCTAGTCAAACATGTAGTCATGGGAATAATTTGTGCAATGGCGTAAAATGTAAGCAAATGGCGCCTAAAAGCGAACAAAATACTATATGGGAACAGTTTTGTGCGATGGCATAAAACGTGAACAAACGGCGCCTAAAAGTGAACAAAATCTACGAAACCTCAGCAGTTGGTCCCTGCGCACATGACCATGCTCTCCCTGCTACAACAAGGTGGAACCTGCCGGCACATGAGTCGCGAGTCCCTCGTCGGTCACAGCCAGATGTCGGCAAAGAGCCAGTGACTAGTGATAGCAGGTCTATAAGGATTTCTGCTGTGGAGTAAAGCCTGTTGACAGTTGACTGGCATGTTCAGTGCTTTTTCATTTCGCTGGGTCACTGTTAGTGGAGAGCAGAATACTGGTTTTCATCTCGGTGTTGCCTACAAGATGTATGGATTGGGGGGGGGGGGGGGGGGGGGGGGGGTCCAAACTCTGAGCTATTCTCACAGCAAATAAGCCAATAGAATTTTAGCTCTCAATGCGAAGTTTACAGTTCATCAGGGCAAGAACTCTATGACGGTGAGGGGTTTGGGAGAAGGTGGGAGAGGGTGGAGGGATATTCATAAAGTCACTGCTCAGCAACATATTGAGTTAAAAACATTGCGGAGACAACAAAGATTCAGTTGAGCGCTTTCAATTTATCTATAAAGATGGGGTCCTTGGGATTTGTGCCGTTTGCACACAGGCCACTCCTTTCACACCCATTCTTATCTTTTGAAAGGTGAAGAAGCTCTGTGGTGCATTCCATTCCATGCCATGTACCACTCACAGTGAAACATATTTCTTAAAAGTGTTGGCACTTCCATGATGTGAGACATGAACACTTTAAAGCAGACTTCATGCAAACCTTGTTCAGAGACGTCCCACGCGGTGTGATCTTTGAACTTCTGAAAGAGATCACCTTTTTTCATCTTATCCATGATTTTACGGAAGTACAATTTTTAACAATTTCCCGTTTATCTTAAGGTGTATTTTAAACGGTTGTGTCAAGGATTTTTTTTTTTTTTTTTTTTAATGACTTGTGAGTTGACCTCAACACGGTGACAGCCCTGATATGGCCTATGCGGTCGCCTGGAATATAAGCAGTATTATCTCTCTGTCTCTCCAAAAACTCTGAACTGTTCTCACAGCAAACGGGCCAATAGAAATTCAAACCTTTCAATATGACGTTTAGACTTCAACAAGGCAAGATCCCATGGCAGTGAGGGGTTAAGGAGAAGGAGGGAGAGAGTGGAACATAAGGAGAGAGAAACTTAGCGGAGATGACGGAGATTCAGTTGAACAGTTTCAGTGGCATTCTCTATACAGCTGGGGTCCGCGAGAAGGGGTAATGAGTGTTCCGACGACAGTTGGATCGTGGCATTCTATATAGATGGGGTCCGCCAGAAGGAGTAATGAATGTTATGATGACGGTTGGACAGTGGCATTCTATACAGACGGGGTCCGCGAGAAGGGGTAATGAATGAATGTTAAGACGACGGTTGGATCGTGGCAGAAGTCTGTGCTCTCCCATGTACTCATTTATGTTCTCTCACTCTTTCACCAGCCCAAGACACTGCGAAAGTGGAGGGAATCGCAATATGATTCCTGTCCCTTCCAAGTCCCCAGAGAATGAAAGCTGAGAGGAGTAAAGAAATCAGCCATCAAAGAAAACTTCTTGATAATAATTGTAATGATTATGATTATTTATGGCGCTTAGTCTTACATCATAAGCCCTAACCGTTTACAAATACAGAAAAGGTTTGAGAAAACATAAATGAAACCAATGAGAAGATGAATATTGCAACCTGTGAGATGATGAAAATTGAGATGTGGACACAATCAGCACATTGTAAGATCTCTCGTGTCGCAGAACAACGTGGAGTCTCAGACTTTTTCCAACAGACTGGAATCCCTCTTGCAAGGAATTAGCCTTTGCTTTCAGACTGAGACCTGCACTGCGAGGATGTTAGCCCTGTGTACCCGCACAAAATGTCAAAATGTCACAATTTTGACATTTTGTGCCAGTTGTTACGTTTTGTGCAGTGGAGGACTGCACAAAAAGTCACAACTCGCAGTTGTGACAATTTGTGCACCTATGCCCCATTTTCGAATTCACTCTTGCACAAAATGTCACAACCTCTGTCAGTCTTATTAGTCCACCGCTTTCAAGAAAGCGAGCAGACTATTAAGTTCGTTCGTGTCTGTTTTTTTTTTTTTTTTTTTTTTTTTTTTTTTGGTTGTTGTTGTTTTGTTGTGTGTGCGTCTGTCCCATGTCAGCCAAAACGGGCATTTTTGGCAATGTCTCTCAACCACTTAAGACAGCCTTCTCAAATTTGTTGGTTAGGTAAGGTATGCTGATACTGCTCGTAAAAAATCAAGGTCAAACGTCAAGGTCAAGGTCACACTGATCGTTGAACACCCATTTCCTTTTTCCTGCAATATTTTCCACATCTTTCGAGCTAGATTTTCCAAACTTGCTACACAGGTGCAAAGCCTTCGGGACAGCAAATGACAATAACCCGTGTGCGAAAATGGACAATCATAAACACATGTGAAAAGTACATAATACTATGCATGGTACGGATGTATATGAGAACAATTGTTCAAGACTAACAAAGTGCAAAAGAGATGAGCATGCAAATCGAGACAAATCCTGTTGTTTCTATTGGCCTCATCAACCAACATGGGCCATCTTGTCACGGCTGTCACCTCATAAACATGTGCAGTGAAAACATACTAAAAGTATACATTATATATAAAACTGAAAATTATAAATTGCAAGCCAAATTGAAAAATGCAAAAAAAAAATATGTGTACATAATACCACCCATCCATCCACCCACCCACACACGCACATAGATAAGAGAGAGAGTTGTGACAATTTGTGCAGCAGTGATTTAAAAAAAAAAAAAAAAAAGACATACAGGTGCACAAGTTGTCGCAGTTGGGACATTTTGTGGAAATTGTGACAATTTGTGCAGTGAATAACATTTTGTGCAGTGGCGACATTTTGTGCGGTAACAGCCTTACACTGGCCCAAAGCTCCAGTAAGGTTGTTTTGTTTATTAGCTCTGCTCGCCTCGACAGTAAGAATCGGTACTGATCATGGCTATGAACAGTGAGAAGAAGGAGGCATTAGGTCAAGAAGAGAAGAATGGTGTTCAGTACAAAACCTTTATTTTTCGTTGCAGTTTGTGATGCCGAAGGCCTTGGTCAGGAGAATGATCATAACACACTGGACTTTCATGCCACAGGGCTTTATTGTATCCTCGCTGCTGTAGTTCCTTCCCTATACAAAATACTATCCGTTTCCATGTGGGTTATGTCATTTGTTGCTGCTGTACTCGAGTGTCTTTATTACCTCAAAATGTATTACTGTCAAGCAGTCTTATAATTTACAGCTGGCATTTCGTCAGTCATCAGAAAGGGTCACTGCAGCAAATCAAATGATCAGCATTTCAGGACTACTTAAACGGAATGTTACACACACACACACACAAATATGTAGCCTAACATTACATTCATGACATAGCAAAAATAGGAGAGAGTGATGTAGCCAGTCAAGAGAATGAAATGAAAATAAAAAAGAGATTATACTTAATAATCTCCAGCAGTTTATGGGGACAATCAATGCCTATTTTTAAATACAGAATCATTAAGGTTGCCTAGATCTACCATTGACTGTTAATCGGGATTTCATTGTGGAATGCAACCAAACATGGCCTTTCTCCCTCGGCATCAAATGCCAAAATACCACAGTCTATAATTCTGTGGTATTCCCATCACCAAAGGTCCCAAAACAGAATCCAACGACACCCCATAGTAGCCAATGAAGGGTAATTTAACAATGACACAAAAAAGATGATGTCGGGAAATAAGTTGCTGAAAAACAAAAGTTATTGCACAAAGCGTAATAGGGGGAAATCTTTTGAGCCTATGTTTTTGAAGATCTATTCAAGGATACAATGTTGGTGAAAAGGTGTCAACAATCGGCTCTTCTATTCAAGAAGTCTTGTCGGACACAAAACAACAGACAGCGGTTTAAGAATATCGTGCAAAACAGCCTCGCTTTGGATCTCCTAATGGATGCAGTCCCGCACTGATTGACTAAACAATCACATGTTAAAAAAAAAAAAAATGGGGGGGGGGGGGGGGGGGGGGGGGGGGGGGGGGGGGGGGGAGGGAGGGAATCATCTGCGAGCCAACAATTCCTCCGTCTTTACATCAATGCCATGGCAGAGATTAAAAAACAATGAAAGAAAAAAAAAATTTTTCAAAGAAGAAAAGAGGGGCAGTCATAAAAAAAAAAAAGAAAACGAAAACGAAACAGCAGGACGTCAGGTTACAATATAAAATGCCTCACAAGCAGCATATCGGGGTCGTAGGCCTACACCGACATCTGTTTTTAAAAGATTTTGTTGCTTCCCCAATATTCTTTTTTTCTATTTTGAAATAATAATCGCGATCTTGTTTATCGTGCAGTCCCATTGCCCTCATCACCTGATGATTGCTTGTGCGTTGTCATCGTCATGAATTAAATAACTGAACTGAACTCTCTCTCTCTCTCTCTCTCTCTCTCTCTCTCTCTCTCTTTTTTTTTTTATTTTAATTTTTTTTAAGGATTCAACTTTTTAACCGTAGAAGAGCCTCATAGATCCGATGTCAGCAGACGGCCGTAACTTGCATTCGGCACCGGGACGGCGCCCATTAATCAATGTTAAAGTGGCCTTGACCTTCGGCATTCTGACCCGTGTCCTACAGCCCCTACCAGCCCTTCTTCTATCTTCTGTGAGTGTTAATCAAGAAGTCCGTCATCCAGTGGATGGATACCCTCACTCTGCAATTATTATGGCAATGACGAAGCTGATCATTTGGCAAAGGAAGGACAGCAGCCCCAACTGGTGCAGGAAGTCTCCTTTGAAGGTAAGGTCATTGCTTGTAGCCCAGCCGACCGCGAAGGGCCATATCAAGGCTGTCTCCTTTGAAGGAATCAAAAGTAAGCTTATTATCAAGGAGATGGCTTAAACAGCACCCAGACTTTAACAGGAAGGATGCATACTACCTGCTGCTGAGCATTGTGAGACCGAGGACAGGGCACTCCGGACTGAGATATCACAGTCATGTTCACAAAATTCCACACTGGCGAGTCTACATTGCGATACAGCCCCAATGAACTGGGGAACACTTCCTGCAGGACTGTCCCACACATGAAAAGCTGAGGACCTGGCCTGCCAACACAAACCGATGAGGGAAAAGCTTTATGGATCACTGGAGGGCCTACGCCGCACAGCAGCCTTCGGCATTCCTCTGGGGTTCTTGTCTGAGCGAACACAAGAAGTCTGCTGTTCAAATGATTTGACCTCTGAGCAGACCATAATATTAAGTTTGGTGAGGTCATCCTTTCACCTGGAGCTGAAGGGGTCAGCGTAGGAACCGTACGCAGGCTGCAGGGCACTAAGGTACGTTGGTCGGAGACAGGTGCGTGCATTGAGAACAGGTCCATGAAAGTGCTCGGAACAACTGTACTCGTTACGTTGCTGTTTACACACTGTCGACCTCACCCCACAAACTGTTACTTATTATGGATACTTATAGCGCCTATCCTCAGCTAGAGTCCAAGCTCTTAGCGCTGTACAATCCACATTCTCGTTTACACAACGGACTGCCTACCTGGGTAGTGCCGACTGAAGAGCTGCCTGCTGGAGTTTCATTCAGTTGTTTCCTGTGTCATTCAGTCAGTATTGTTCAATATAGTTCATTCAGTTTCCTTACTTCCTTCATTCTTTCCTTTTCTCACGCAGGGTGCATGCTATGTGTAACGGGTGTCATCCATACTAACGGCCAAAAACTGGCTCTCTCTCTTCCGGTGGTGATGGGATTTGACGTGTGTGCAGACGGAACCTTGGATTATGGTCTCATTCGAAGCACTCTTCAGAACCGAGGGGAAAAATCCCCCTGTACCGAAACGGCCCGGCTGAGATTCGAACCCGCAACGCTAGGATCACCAAGATTACGGGTCCGGCGCTCTACCAACTGAACTATTCCGGCCCCGTTGCGAAGCATGACACAAACAGTTATCACCAGCTGCCATAGTTGCGTGCTGCTCAACTCACACCACAGGCACCATGTTCATGGTGGTATTGTCGGCCCTAGCCAGCACCAACCCAAAGTTTAGCGCGCGCGCGCGCGCGCGTGTGAGTGTGTGTTTTGTGTGTGTGTGTGTGTGTGTGTGTGTGTGTGTGTGTGTGTGGTGTGAGTGTGTGTTCAATGGAGAGAGAGAGAGAGAGAGAGAGCGAGAGAGAGAGAGAGAGAGAGAGAGAGAGAGAGTTACAAGGCAAGTGTTGTGTTCGTGTTTGCTGTTCTTGTTGTTGTTATTGTGTTGTTGTTGCTGCTGTTGTTGTTGTTGCTGCTGCTGTTCTTGTTGTTGCTGTTGTTTTTCCATATTGACATCAATCATAATTTACAGAATGGTGTCAGTGCTTGTTTGAGTTTAGTCGGATAAAGAGAGAGAGAAAGTGTGGTGTGCGTGCGTGCGTGCCTGCGTGCATGTTGTGTGTGTGTGTGTGTGTGTGTGTGTGTGTGTCTGTGTGTTCGTGTATCTCTCTCTCTCTCTCTCTCTCTCTCTCTCTCTCTCTGTGTGTGTGTGTGTGTGTGTGTGTGTCTGTCTGTGCATCAGCTGGGCATTGTCTGACAACAGGCCTTAATTAATTAATTAATGTCAGTGGGCCAGCTACCGTGCCCTTCATTACATGCATGCACATTAATTCATGATTGTCGTCGCTGCTGCCAGTGCCACTTCCTCCACACAACGAAGCCTTTCTTTCCCTGACATGCTGACAACCCTGAACAGACCTGGTGGTCGGCTGCACGTGAACCACGCAAACTCCATCACACATGGTGAATGAATGCGTGTGGAAAGATCACTGGTTTAAAAAAGAAAAGAAAACAAAAGAAACAACAAACAAAAAATTCAGAATGTCGTGTCACACAAAACGCTGTGAACATTGCTGCAAACATGTTCCCATGTTCTTTAAAGAAAAAAAAAAACAGTTGTTCTTCCATCTGGACGAAGATTCCAAATTCCAAAGCAAATAGAACAACAACAACAAAAAAAAAACAGTTTTTGTCCCCAGTTCTATCAAACCCCTGAATCAAAACTGAACTCTCAATAAAATCTGGTTCAGAAAGTTTGTCTGTATATATATATATATATATATATATATATATATAAATGCTGAACATAAGTAGTGTGGGGAAAACAAGTGCAGGTTAACAAGTCTTTCATCATTATAGTAATGACTTGGCAAAGATTTGAAATAGAGAGGGGAAAAATATTGAAAATGAAATAAATAGGAAAATGTATACCATAAATGAAATATGAAAACCTCTTCACTAGCTGCATGAGAAACTATCGCAATCCCTCTCGAAGACAGATCTATATGTGTCGCCTGCTCCGAATCCCTCTCGAAGACAGATCTACATGTGTTTGCCTGCTCCGAGGCCTTTCGTCCGCTGGTTCGGACTCATCAGGGAGACACGCCTGATTGCGTCTGTGCTCTTGGGCGTCAGATAGAGACACACCACAGTCCATAATTCTGTGGTGTTCCGACCGCCAAGGGTTCGAAAAAGAATGCAACAGCACCCCCAAAGCAGCCAGCGAAAGGTAGTAGAATTAAACAAAACGAAAGTTCAAAGAGGAAAAAAGTTGTTGAAAACTAAAAACATTACGCAAACAGTATAAAATGTAAGAATTGTGCAGAACACCTTTCCTTGGATCTCGTAAGAGATGCAATCACCCACTGATTGACCAAACATATAATGCTGAACAATTAAGTAGTGGGGGAAAACAAGTGCAGGTTAACAATTCTTCCATCATTATAGTATGACTTGGCAAAGATTTGAAATAGAGAAAAAAAAAAAAATTGAAAATGAAATAAAATGGGAAAATGTATATCATAAATAAATATGAAAACCCCTTCACTAGCTGCATGAGGAAACTATCGCATCCCTCTCGAAGACAGATCTATATGTGTCGCCTGCTCCGAATAATTCTGTGGTGTTCCGACCGCCAAGGGTTTCGAAAAAGAATCCAACAGCACCCCCAAAGCAGCCAGCGAAAGGTGGT
>JADBJO010015697.1:0-10000 GCA_016801955.1 Conus betulinus
GGGTGGGTGCTGTGTGTGTGTGTGTGGGTGTTGTGGTGCACGAGTCTATTACCTGTCCTTTCTGTATAAAGCGGAGGAGCAAGAGCTGGACAATGAGGACACGATTTCTGTTCCCACATCATTCGCTCAGCGAAGTCGTTGACTGTCGCTGTAATGGGTCTCCCTGAGCGTAGCAATGTATCCGTCTGAGACTTGTACCGCTCCTGAACAACAACACACCAAATACCCATCAATTAACACTTTGAGCAGGCAGGGCACAGCCCAGCCAACCATTGTAAATAGTCTTTTTCTTTCATAAATTTCGCGGCAACCTATGTAAGATCTGTGTGATTGTCAGACGACTACTTTCACCCATCTATTCCTCACCACAGATATTCATCAGATTCGCCCACAGACTCACGCTTGGATTCCACGACAGACTACGCCATAACCACAAAACTGTTCGTTGAATTAACCTAAAGACTATCTCACTAGGTACAGGTCTAATTGTCATCACACTCGTGCCCGTCAAATGTATCACATATTACTGCTCGCCAGGTTTCACACAGTATACTCATCATCACGAGAGATATTTTCTTTGCTGTTTCATTTTCTGCTTACTTCAAGCCGCTCACTTCGGACCCGCTCCCCCCAACCCCTCCGCTACTCACCCTGCCTCCCTCCCCCCTCCCCCCTTCCACCACAACTACGTCCAGTCATACCCTGGCCGTCCGTCGTAGGGCCGGCCACCAGCAATCCCAGGGAGAGAATCAAATGTCAAGTCGTCAAGAGGAAGGCACCAGAGGAGACACTGCACTGCTGCCGAGTCACTTTGGTGGATGTTCAGTGGCGCCCGTTCTGAGGCACAACATACGCAGGACACCACCTACTAAGCCCTCTACTGACGACAGCAAAATTGTATAGTTTCGGAGCAAGCCAGCATGAGTGAGCTTTTGCCTCCGAAGGGGCGCAAATAATGTCCGTCCCACGACAGTCCCCATGACCTTGCCGATACCGGTGACCTTGACATGAAACTCACAAAGGACATAACTGTGGAGAAGATATCGAAACTGAAGTCACAATAAGAGCAAGGTATGGAGGGACACATAACTGCCAAACTTTTATTTTTTTGTTAAACGCTGATGATGATACAGCGGAGATCCATTCAGGTTTGAGGCTGAATGAAAGGGCTGCGCCCTACGATTACTTTTATAATGTATTCTTGCGTTATAATCAGCCTGAGGAGTTTACAGACATCTGCAGTGTGGATCAGGCAATTTGAACAACACTCTCAGATCCACTGACTGATATGATGAAACTCAACAATGTATAAGTACTCATGGGCCCGAAAAAAGCTCACAAAATAAAGAGCTCCGACCAGAAGAATCGAACACACGACCCTCTAGCCAGGAATCCAGGATGGCAAACCATTCGCTTGGAGGCTGGCCACACCACAGACTTAATATCAGACTCACCAACAAAGTACCCCTCAGATTCACCACAGACCTAAGAACCGCTGCAGACAGCTGATAAGATTCAACAGAGAGATAATCATCGCCAAAGATCAACACAAACCATTTGTTCCCACAGACAAAGCGACACACGAAGACTATTCATTGAAAAACGTTAAAAAGCACAAATTGTAATTTTTTATCTGTTTATGGAAATCTGTAAGCTGATTTTAGAAACGCAACGTCGTAACGTCAAAAAAACGACTACAAAATCTAGATACAGAGAGAAAAGGACAGACAGGCGAACGGTGAAAACATTCACGTACAGGAATGTAACTGGCGTTGATGTAGTCTGCTGAGCCATCGTCTCTATTAGTCCGCAGCTTCACACGGCTGTAGTCGACTGTAGGCCAAATTATACATTTAACATGCCATTAAAGAGATTAATATGAAAATGAACCAACATGCAGTTGGAACATCTTCATATCACCAACATCACAAAATACACCATTGAAAACAAAATGAAGTCTTTGTGAAAAAAGGTCTTCAGCGCGGCGCTAATCCAGTACTGGCAAAATAAAAAAATTATCCGCGAAAAAAAATGGTTTTAGGAGTATTTGTCGGGATATAGTCGTGTATGGAAAAAGATGACAATGTTCCAGAAAATAACATTAGTTTTAAGCGGGAAGTTTCCATTGTATACTGTAGAGGAATAGGTTCCGCACCACCTTTCCCACCACACACCGACCCCTACCAAACATAGTCTCTGTAGGGAATCTGGTCTTTTGTGGGTCCGCAAATCTAGGTTGGACAAAGACAAAAACTGTTGGAGATTTTAACATTTTTTATTAAAAAAAAAATGGACCTCTTTGGAAGGAGGAAGCGAATTCCAATAGTTAAAAGACAATAATGTTTGTAGAAAAGTCGGGAAAGTAAATCTCAACAAAGACAATGACAGAATGTTGCTGATGGTTGGTCGGACGTCAATCTACTTAAGACAAAAGAAAAAAAACAAACAAAACAAACAAACAAAACAAACCAACTGACCCACGAAAGTTTAAAATGTAACTTTCGTAAAGACATAATGAAAATGCTTCAGGAAAGTTTGGAGGTAAATGTGGTAAAGGGTTTAAAGAGAAACTATCTACCAAGAAACTTAGATATAGATTTGGTAAAGACAAAGAAAAAAAAATATGTCAGAAAAAACGCTTGGTAAATCTGGTAAAGGGTGAAATGTTCCAAATAGATCAGGGGATACTGTGGTAAAGGCAAAGACAACAACTCGATGGTAAATTTGGTGAAGACGAAGACTGAATGTTCCAGAACTCAGGAAAATAAATTTGGGTTAAGGACAAAGATTGAATGTTCCAGAAAATCTGAAGAATAATTTGGTTAAGACAAAGACTAAATGTTCTAGGAAAATCGCAAAAAAATTTGGATAAGACAAAGACTTCTGTTACAGAAGAGTTGGGAGGGAAATTTGGTTAAGATAAAAATGAAAAACAAAAAACGTTTGAGAAAGGTTTACCGGTAAATTTGGTAAGGAAACAGAGAAAAGGTTGAAAATAAATTCGATAAAAGACGAAGAGAGAAAGCTGTTTAGAAAATTCAGGTGGTAAATTTGACAAAGACAAAGAGCGAAATGAAAACAAAATACTGGAATCTCAATGTAGCAAGAAACAAAGAAAGATTGTTTCACATAGGTTTGATGAAAACAAACAGAGATGTACTTAAAAGCTGGGAGGCAAATGTGGTAAAGACAGACGAAAAAAAAGTGTCTCAGAAAAAGTGGCTGAAAGAAAAATTTGATGGAGACAAAGGAACAACTGTTCCAAAGAAAGTTAAAAAAAAAAAAAACAAAATAGAAAAAGGAGAGGAGACAATGTTTCAAAATAGCTGGGAAACAAAATAAAAATTGGGTAGGTGTGCGGTTTGGGAGTGGGCGCTTTTTTTGTTAAGGAACCTGCTCTAAAAATGTGGAGGTAAAACGGTGCGAAAGAAAACGGGTCCTTTTTGTGTTCCAGAAAAGTTAGGCGCGGATGTTGGAATTTGGTAGTATGAAAGTGTCCTAGAAACATTGGAGGTAAATGTGATATAGACAAGGAAAAAAATATTCAAGCAAATTGTGAGGTACGTTTGTGGTAAAGACAAAGTCAAGTTGCTCCAGAAAAATGTTCGAGGGTTAAATTTGGTGGAAGATACAGAGAAAAAGGTTACAGAAATGTTGTGAGATAAATCTGGTAAAAACACAAAGAGAAAAAATGTTCACAACGTTGAATTATAGATTAAGTAAGGACTAAGAAGAATGGAATCTGCTCCGGGAAAATAAAAGCTGGAGGGTAATTGGTACAGACAGACAGACCGAAAAACTTTCCAGAAAAAATTGGCAGGCACAAATGTAGTATAGGACAAAGCAAAACCAGTTGCAGTTGGGAGGTAAAATTTTGTGGGAACAACAGTGATGGCCACCCCATGGTCCCGAGGATAGACTGAAAGATATTTTTGCCCACCAGCGAAATGCGTGGTAAAGACAAAACAGAACAAAGGCTTCACCAAGAGAACAGTCCCGCCGTGTAGTATGCATAGTACTAGTGAAGACAAACAGGACAAATACTCCTGAAAAAAAATCCCGCGAAGCCCCATTATTCGTGAACCATATTTAGCAATAATGTTCCAGCATGAGACAAGTGGCAAATGTTCCAGATTACTGTGGAGAGGACCAGATCCATCCCCAGAACGAGAAAACCCCTGATTCCGCTTAGGAAGTGGCACGTGCCTTTTTTTCTTGTCAACTTTGATAGATACAAAGACGAAATAACCTTGGAGAAAAAAAAAGACCCAGGCTAAGCCCAGTCGTTGGTAAATGAGAAGCGGAAAACAGTTGGTTTTTATGACAGTGTTGAAGAGGTAATTACGGTTGTGTAAGATGAGTCCATGAAATGGGTGGAAGATCCCCCACCCTCTTCGGCCGTGTATGGTCTAGGAAAGATGCGCCCTCTTGATGGCATGCCCATTAGAAAGGGTTTTCCATATTACAAACACACACTCCACACTTTCTCTAACTAGTGGTGAAGAAGAGCAGCCTTTCCCGGATACTACGTCATCGCAGCAAATTTTGATTTCACTTTTTTCTGGTTAGCTTTCTCACAGAATGCAACTAAAAATGTAATTTTTCCGATTAGGCTCATGGTACCTCAACACGTAGCTCACTCTAGAAGCATTACCCACCAATTGACAGCCTAGGAAATGGCTCCGTTCATCACATGTGCACATGATGAGTCCTAATTCCACACTAGAATACGAGAGTATCACAACGTTAAAGCCGCCCATTTTCATACACAAACGTTACGTCTTCTCACTAACATAGTTGTGAATTATATCACATTATTTAGTACTTACGACATTGTGGTCTTGATAGTCCCATTCCAATACAACTTAACATCACATCCTCATCGCCACTAAGAACCCCTGGTGAACAGCAACCAGGACTGGTTCGGACACTCCTCTAACCCACAGTCCCCCCACCTTCCTACCGTACTAAACTGCTATTGCCATCTTATCATCTAAAAGTTGCCGTACGTAACATCCTTGTCTTTATTATTCTGCTTTATTTTTCAACATTATGACACATCATCACTGCCACCATTATCATTAGTCCTCTCAGTATAACAAACCTCATTACACCCCCTCATTAATACTCTCGACTCATAAAATGCTTCCCTTACGTACGCAGCCTCCTGCTTTTACACCTTCTCCCAACGCTATCTTGCTTCGAACTGGGCCACTAAGATAGAGATATGCCGTCGTTCCATTTTTTGTTTTTCGTGTCTCCTGAGGCCTTTTGACTCAGTCTTGTTATTTTCGGAAGACAGACCCCATTAACGATTTTCCCCTTCCTCGGCCCGCATCGAAAACGCGTCCCCGAGTTACAGTCTCGTGGCCCCCCCATTCTATTTCGTTTGTCGACTATTTTTTTCGGTCAGTGCCTATTATCACTAACATTCACATTGATTTTCCTCATACAAATCCAGGCCGGGGTGAAACATATGATTCGTTGGAAATTTTTTCTCTTTGACCCGTCCGCGTTGGTGAGTGGCTGGTCTCTTTTTCTTCGTCATAAAGCAGCTGTGTAGCTGTTTTAAACTTGATTCGAGCTGATTGCAGACCGCCGGCCCCTCAAGGCGTTCTCTCCTCCCCCCTCTATGTATCTTGTTAGCCTTCCTCGTTTGAAGTCTTCACTGCAACATATAGAGAGGTTTGCACCGATTCCCAAATTCCTCGTATGATGCTTTTTCACCACAATAGGAATACCCGCCTAGCCGAGCCCACTGGTCAATGTTGTCCAGTTGGCCATATGCAATAAGTTGAATTCATGGTTTCTGTGTGGGCACACTCTTTGCCGCCTAATCCGCGGTAGGCGTGCAAGACACTGGATTCTACCGTGGCTCTGTGTAGGACCCCCCGAAGAATTGTCCGGTTTGTACAGGACTCATCGGCTACCCCGGACTCTCGTCTTAACCCGCTATTGTTCTCACATCACCCGTTTGCCCCTCTCTAACACATGTGGACACAGGACGCTTACTTTTCTACAAATTCGATTCCAAATTTTGACAGACATCAAGTCGAGTACCTAAATACCAATTACTCCTTTTTTTTGTGTTTTATGTATTTTCTTGATTCACTTAGTCTTCTCCATCTTTCCACGTTTCCAGTGGCCTATGTATATTACAACAGCTTCATGTTGAAAGGCACAGACATGATAAGACAGGCGACACCCACAAATACAAAACACACCACACAATCACACCACACACACACACAACCATTTTAACACAACACGCACACCACACACGACAACAAACACACCCACACACACCACTTCCCGTTTACTCTCTCTAGTTCTAACCCTCTTCCATCTTTTTTCCTCTTATCTGATCTCTCTATAGCTTCTCGGCGCGCGCGCGGCGCGCGTCGCCGCGCAACACACACACGCACGCAGCACACACCAACACCATCCTAAGCCCCTTTACACACACCCCACCTTACAACACCACAGCACCACACACCCACACGTATTCATGGACACACCCAACACACCATAACACATCCCACCCCCACCGGCTAATGAATTGAACATGGAAATCTCAAGGCAGTGAAGTACGCAGGATGGGTCGTTACCCGTTTGCATTCAGATCAGGGTAAAACAGAATTTTAATAAAAGTCTACCCGCTCATCTTTTCTTTCGTTTTTATTCTCTTTCCTTTCCCCTTTTTTTTTTCTTTTCCCCTTTTTTTTTTTTTTTTTTTCTCGTTTCACTTCTCCCCGTCTCTACTTTTTCTTTCCTTTCCTTTTCCTTCCCCCTTCCCCTTCTTCGCCACCTTTCCCCTTTCTTTATTTTCCACCTTTTTTCTTCTTTTTTTTTTTTTCGTTATTTCCCTTCTTATTTCCTTTCCTTTTTTTTTTTTTTTTCTTTCCCCTTTTTTTTCTTCCCCTCTCCTTTTTATTTCCCCTCTCCCTTCTTTCTCCTGTTTTTTCCCCCCCCCTTCGCTTTTTTTCCTCTTCGACCCCCCTCTTTCCCCCCTTCACTCTCCTCTTCTTTTTTTTACCCCCCCTCTCTTTTTTCCCCCTTTTTTCTTCCCTCCTTCCTTTTCTCCCCTTTCTTTTCTTCCCTCCCTCCCTCCTTTCCTTTTCTTTTCTTTCCCACCTTTTTCCTCGCCCTTCCCCTTCCTTTTCCTCCCTTCCCCCCTTTTTCTTTCCTCCCCTCTTTTTTTTTTTTCCCCCCCCCTCCCCTCCTTCCCCCTTTTTCCCCCTCCCCTTTCCCCTTCCTCCTTTTTTCCTCCCTCCCTTTCCCTTCTCTCTCTTTTTTTCTTCCCCTTCTTCCCCCCCCCTTTTCCCCCTCCCCCTTTTCCCTTTTTTTTTTTCCCCCCCTCTCCCCCTCCTTTTCTCTTTTTTCCTTCCCCCCTTTTTCTTTTTCCTTTTCCCCCCCTCTCTTTTTCCCTTTCTCTCCCCCCCCTTTCCTTTCCCCTCTTTGTTTTCCTTTTTTCCCTTTTTTCCTTCCTTTTCTCCTTACTTTTTTCCCCCTCTTTCCCTTTCTTTTTTTTTTCCCCCTTTCCTCCCCCCCCCCCCTCCCCCTCCCCTCTTTTCCCCCCTTTTCCCCCCCTTTCCATCCCCCCCTCATTCCCACCTCTCCCCCTTTCTCCCCCTTTTTTTTTCTCCTTCCCTTCCCATTCTCCCATTTCCTCCTCTTCTCTTTCTTCTCTCCTTCCAGGTTTGTTTTTTCTTTCTCTTCCCTGTTTGTTTTTCTGCCTTTTTCCCCTCCTTCCTTCTTCTTCCGATCCTTCTTTTCCCCCCTTCCTTTGATTCTCACTTCCCCCCCCTCTTTTTTCCTCCTTCCTTTTTTTCCTTATTTCTCCCCCTCCCCCCCCCTCCTCTAATTTTCTTCCCTTGCCCCCCCTCTTCCCTTACTCTCTTTTTTTTTCTCTCTTCCCCCACCCCCCACCCCCCTCTAACCTCCTCTTCTTCCTCCCCCCCTTTCATTCTTCTCTTTTCACCTTAAGTTTCCTCCCTTCACCTTTCCCTAGTGTCTTCTGTTAAGGCGTCCTTGGTGTACAAATACCGACTGCATAGTCTCTAAGAATGTAACCCTCTAGATTTCCGACCCCCGTACCCTTTCTTTCCTTCTAGTTCCCAGATCCGATCTCATTATTTTCTATTCTTGTCTAAAAAAGATAAACCATCCTCGTTTGTGTGATACCATCCCAGATCCAGTTTTACATTCTGTGACGACTGTCTTGCGTCTTATTGGTTATGGTGAATTGAGTATTTGGAGCTTGTTCTCTCCTTTTAGAGAGTGTATATTAACCGTCATGTTTCTGCTGTCCTGACTGCCAGGTTGTCAGAAGAACCGAAGGTAGTGAAACAAACTTATGGAAATTAGGGGAGCCTAGTCGTTTTTGTTTGCAGGGAGGGCAACTCTTCTAAACATGTGTCGTGTGACAATATCGGCTTGATTTACAGTATGACAATCTCCCTGAATCCTCTCGGTTTTCACCTTTAACACTGACATGGACATAAGGAACTCGCGAAAGGGCAACTCTTGCTCCCTTGATGTACTTGTTCTGTCCTTCCTTGACACTGTTGATGCTTTCTGACACCACTTTCCGCACATATGCCAAAACAGAGCACACATACAAATTTGGCTCTTTATCACGTTTGTAATTGATCTCACCATGGGAGCAATGAGTTCCCGTAAATTATTCTTTATTCGCTTTCTGCCAGTCCCCTCGCCTCTTATGAGATTCCTTTCACTTTGATATGTGAATTTATGTGTGGCACATTGGATTGTTGCAAATACCGAAGTTAATTTAGTGTGGCATGGATGGCAAAGGAATCACTTGTCCAAATCAACGAGCATTCTTGTCACTTCAGATACCAGGGGTAAGAGAATAGTCGCGACGAACGTTATTTCTACAGTGCAAGGTAGAGCGAGGAAGGAAAGAAGGGGGGGGAGTGTTCGACTCATGATTATGGGCGTCAAAAATGTCATACGGGATAAGTCGACAAGTTTGTGTCCAGGCGCGTGGCGTATGACGTGAAAGTTGACAGATTTATCATCGCTTACGCCAGCATGGAACAAAGGCAGACAGACCGACCTACCGAAGGGAAGAAGATGAAAGATAGGGACGTATGGGGGGAAGAATGGCTCGAAACGAAGTACAGACTAAAAACGATCCAGTCATGTATGTGAATGCGTGCGTGCGATTGTGTGCGTGTGTGTGAGGTGGTGTGTGGTGTGTGTGTGTGTGGTGTGTGTGTGGGTGTGTGTGGTGTGTGGGAGTGTCAGTGTGTGTGTGTGTGTGTGGTGTGTGTGTGTGTGTGTGTGTGTGTGGTGAACGAGAGAGAGGAGAGAAAGGACTCAGAGGGAAAGGAGGGAGGGAAGAAAAGAGCTTTCCCCGAGAGAGAGACAGGAGGATGAGACTGAGAGACAAGAGACAGATGAGAGGAGTGAGGAGTGGACATTCGGTACATAGAGAAAGACAAAAAAAGTACAGAATTTTTTTGTGAATCCGATGTGTAGTAGAGATGAAGATTTTAAAACTGTTCCCTAGTTGACAGTTTCGAAAAACAAAACAAAACATAACCCAAAAAAAAAACAAAACACTGCTAACGACAAAGAGAAAACCTGTTCCTGAAAAGCTGGGAAGCAAACGTGGTAAAAGGAAGCGAACAAATGTTCCAGAAAAAAAAAATTGGAAGGAAAACCCCCGGTAGTTAAAGACTAGGAACCTCCACACTTCCCCAAGAAACAGTTGGAAAGTAAGTCTGGACTAGTACATAGAAAACTTCCGCGAGAGCTTGGAGGTAAATGCTGTGGGCCTATTCAAAAAGAAACTCCTCTAAGCAAAGCTTGGAGAAAATTTGGGTAACGACACCGAGAAAAAAATGTTCTATGAAAAGCTTGGAAGGGGAACTTGGTATACTCAAGTATGCAAGTTGTAGAAAATGTGATCTGCAAATTTGGGTAAAAAGAGCAAACTTTCCAGGAAAAGTCTTAGTGCAGTATATTTGGT
>JADBJO010015697.1:15000-25000 GCA_016801955.1 Conus betulinus
CCTTTGTGTCCTATTCTCACAGTGATCTCAGTGTTGATTACCTCCCCAAGCCTATGCCCTTGATCCTGTTCTATCGTTGTCATCAGTATTGACAAATTCATGGGGACTGTCGTTGGACGGACAAGGTGGCGCCCTCCGGAGGGAGAGCTCATTCACACTGGCTCTGCAACCGCTCAATTACTGTCGTCGGTTGGAGACTAAGTAGGTGGTCTCCTGCCTATGTCGGATGCAAAAAGGGCGTAACTGAACACCACTCGGCAGCAGTGCAGTGTTTCCTCTGGTGGGTTGCCTCATGACGACTTGACATTGATTGCTCCCTGTAAACTGTCGGTGCCGGGGCTGTGGCGGGACGGGTCAGGCTGTGGCTGTGCATGTGGAGCTTGAATGAACGGCATGGCTGCAATGCCTATGAGGTGGCACAGAAGATAAGACAGATAAACAACAAAAACAACCGCAACAACAACAACGACAATGACGACAACAACAACGACAACAACAACATCCATCCTAGAAAACAGCGGCATTTCAATTAAGCTAGCAAATTCATTATTGAACATACACAAATAGTGAACATATTATGAACAAATGCTGAAGACAATACCCAGAAACCTATGAGGTATCACCGCCAAGAAAATATTCACATGGGTACTATTTCACATGCGTGTTACGCACTATACATGTTCGCCTGTGTATATGTCTGTCTTCATGTGTGCGTGTATGAATAATTGACATTATATTTTGAAAATGGTTTTCCGTTGCACACAGGAGCTAAATTTTGTGAGCAGTTCCTTTAGAGTCGACATGACTAACCAGACTGGTCATTTTCATACTGACTGTGGTCTGGGGTGTTTCGTTTTGCGCACGTTTGTATATCTGTTGTTTGTCACGTTGTTTGTCGAAAATTTGCTGGTTTCTTATCGCGTAGTGAAATAAGCGTTACTTTCGCACTTTATTCTGTGTAGTTTTGCAGTAACGTCGCAGTCTGTTTAAGTCATCAAGTGTCTGTAGCTCCTCAATACATGACCGCTCTGACTACGAAAACGATGACCTGAACATACTGTCGTTTCTAATGATGAAGACAACAAGGATGGTGATGATGATGATACTGTTGACAATGTACAGTGATGAACAATAATGATCATAACAAAACACTGGAATCCAATCTCACCCCAAGTCCTGCATCTGCACCGGCTCTTCCACATGATCCTGAGAGTGCTCTTCCCTGAAAAAAAAGGAACATTGATAAGCATAATAGGTAAACGTACAACATACTTTGCAACACACAACCACCTTTGCACCGCTACTATGCCATAGAGACGTTTACAGTAGTCACAAAGGTACAGTCTGCAAACAGCATAGAAGTCCAAGGTAAGAACGAACATGCTCGCGTTCAGTCTCACCGTTTACACCACTGTGATAAGCGGTGTCCATTGTTGTAAACTTAAGACTTTTTTTACTTTAAAAGAAAATTAGAGTAAATGTTAATCCGTGAAGATTTTTATCCCCAGTTACTAATTCCCTTGCGGTGTGTTTTCTACATTTCCGCCTTTATAATGTTAGACACATTTTTGTCGAGCATTTTAAATAAAATTCTGATCTTTTCCTTCAGTGAATGATCTTAGATTTTTTTTTTTTTTTTTTTTTTGGGGGGGGGGGGGGGGGGGGGTTACACTGTAATGTATGCAGCAGGATCTACCCGATTTTTGTGAATGTTCTTTTTGCTTATATGACTTTTTCGTGCAGTAGGTGAGCAGGTTCCAAACGCAAGCCTGATGAGGACTTTCAAGAGTGACACATCTGTCGTTGCTGATCCTGATACCCCTACCCCCCCCCCCCCCCTCCCCTTTGGAAGAAAGACAGAAGCATTCCTTCTCATACCGTCTTCCCGTAAAACGTTTGTTTGTGTTTTAAAGATATACATTTTAACTGGGACGGTTCTCTCCGCTTCCTGTCTGGAAGCTGCAGGCGTTTGGGTCACAGTTTCGTGATCGTTCTAGTTATGCGTGTCTTGCATCAAACTTTGAGCCTGGTTCATACCAGCTTGTCTTTTGCATATTCACCTTTGGAATTTTAGACTCCTTCTGTATTAATCCATTATTCTGATTTTCCATTCACTGAGTAGATTCAATTGTCTGTTCCTTTGTTTTCAGACACTTAATGGATGATAGCGTCTTTGAGATTGTTACTCAAGTTTTCCTGACCAATACTGCAGGTGTCTGCATCTCTCGGGCCTGGTTAACGCCCAGAAGTTATGAAAGTAAGCGCGGAGTACAGCCCTGTCATGCTGTCTCAGATCTAAATGGAAGTCCGTGGCATCATCGTCGTCACCATCCTCATCGATCAACATAAAAGATGTTTCACATTCTGCGGCCCTTTGTGTCCTATTCTCACAGTGATCTCAGTGTTGATTACCTCCCCAAGCCTATGCCCTTGATCCTGTTCTATCGTTGTCATCAGTATTGACAAATTCATGGGGACTGTCGTTGGACGGACAAGGTGGCGCCCTCCGGAGGGAGAGCTTATTCACGCTGGCTCTGCGACCCCACAATTATTGTGTCGTCGGTTGGAGACTAAGTAGGTGGTCTCCTACCAATACTGGATCCAGAAAGGGCGTAACTGAACACCACTCGGCAGCAGTGCAGTGTTTCCTCTGGTGGGTTGCCTCATGACGACTTGACGTTGATTGCTCCCTGTAAACTGTCGGTGCCGGGGCTGTGGCGGGACGGATCAGGCTGTGGCTGTGCATGTGGAGCTTGAATGAACGGCATGGCTGCAATGCCTATGAGGTGGCACAGACGATAAGACAGATAAACACAACAAAAACAACCGCAACAACAACAACAACGACAATGACGACAACAACAACGACAACAACACACATCCATCCGAGGAAACAGCGGCATTTCAATTAAGCTAGCAAATTCATTATTGAACATACACAAATAGTGAACATATTATGAACAAATGCTGAAGACAATACCCAGAAACCCATGAGGTATCACCGCCAAGAAAATATTCACATGGGTACTATTTCACATGCGTGTTACGCAATATACATGTTCGCCTGTGTATATGCCTGTCTTCATGTGTGCGTGTATGAATAATTGACATTATATTGTGAAAATGTTTTCCGTTGTACACAGGAGCTAAATTTGTGAGCAGTTCCTTTAGAGTCGACATAACTAATCAGATTGGTCATTTTCATACTGACTGTGTTTGGGGTGTTTTCGTTTTGCGCACGTTTGTATATCTGTTGTTTGTCACGTTGTTTGTCGAAAAGTTGCTGGTTTCTTATCGCGTAGTGAAATAAGCGTGACTTTCGCACTTTATTTCGTGTAGTTTTGCAGTAACGTCGCAGTCTGTTTAAGTCATCAAGTGTCTGTAGCTGCCTCAATACATGACCGCTTTGACTACGAAAACGATGACCTGAACATACTGTCGTTTCTAATGATGAAGACAACAAGGATGGTGATGATGATGATGATACTGTTGACAATGTACAGTGATGAACAATAATGATCATAATAAAAACACTGGAACCAAATCTCCCCCCAATCCTGCATCTGCACCGGCTCTTCCACATGATCCTGAGAATAATCTTCCCTGAAAAAAAGGAACATTGATAAGCATAATAGGTAAACGTACAACATACTTTGCAACACACTACCACCTTTGCACCGCTACTATGCATAGAGATGTTTACAGTAGTCACAAAGGTACAGTCTGCAAACAGCATAGAAGTCCAAGGGAAGACCGAACATGCTCGCGTTCAGTCTCAACGTTTTACACCACTGTGATAAGCACCAATCCTGTAGAAAGAGGTGCACTGCAGGTGAATTTGGAGGTTTTTTCGACTAGCCGATGAAAGCGATAGTGCCGTTTCTGATGCGCGTCCTGTCAATTCAGTGGAAAAGGAATCAGGAAGATCAGCACGTTTCTAAGAGAGAAATGAAATCCACAGCGGGAAAACCATGTTCAGATCAAGAAGGGAAAGGCATGGAGGGGGGGATATGGGGATATGGGGAGGATAAGGTGACATTGGGGTGGGGTGGGGGGGGGGGGGGGGGGGAGGAGGATTTGATGGGGGTGGCGAATGATGGACGCAGGGAAATAGAGTGTGACAGATAGTATATCTACCAGTCAGCCCTCCAATCTTATGGAGCGGTGTCCATTGTTGTAAACTTAAGATTTTTTCTTTAAAAGAAAATTAGAGTAAATGTTAATCCGTGAAGATTTTTATCCCCAGTTACTAATTCCCTGCGGTGTGTTTTCTACATTTCCGCCTTTTTAAATGTTAGACACATTTTTTGTCGAGCATTTTAAATAAAATTCTGATCTTCTCCTTCAGTGTTTACTCTTAGTTTTGTTTTTTTGTTTTTTTTTTGAGGGTGGGTGGCGTGGTGGTGGTGGACACTGTAATGTATGCAGGAGGATTTACCCGATTTTTGTGAATGTTCTTTTTGCTTATATGACTTTTTCATGCAGTAGGTGACCAGGATCCAAACGCAAGGCTGATGAGCACTTACAGGAACGACACAGCTGTCGTTGCTGGTCCTGATACCCCCCCCTCCCCCCGTCCCCCCCCCCCCCCCACTCTCCCCTTTGGAAGAAAGACAACACTGATAAGAGCACTCACACAACAGAAGCATTCCTTCTCATACGTCTTCCCCCTGAAACGTTTCTTTGTGTTTTAAAGATACACATTTTAACTGGGGCGGTTCTCTCCGCTTCCTGTCTAGAAGATACAGGCGTTTGGGTCACAGTTTCATTATCATTCTAGATATGCGTTCTTGCATCAAACTCTGAGCCCGGTTCATACCGGCTTGTCTTTTGCATATTCACCTTTTGAATTTTAGACTCTTTTTTGTATTAATCCATCATTCTGATGTTTCCATTCACTGAATGGATTCATTTGTTTGTTCCTGTGTTTTCAGACACTGCTCATGTATGCAGAAGGATCTACACGATTCTTGGAGTTTCCTTCGTGCTTGTATGGCAGTGTTTTTTGTCACAACAGGTCCAGAGAAAGCCTAATGATCTGTTCAAAAGAGCGAAACAGCTATCGCGAGCTGGTCCTGCTGTTCTCCCTCTTTGCGGCACTACACTGAAGACCTGCTCAACCACAGGTCAGAGGTTTCATTCTGTTGCTGGTCACTATGAAGTCCAGTATCACTACTGCAAATGGCAAGTAAACCGTGCGACAAAATCCGATCTGGAGAGTATAGGACTCTGCCAGACTCGACTTGTCCATGGCAGGCACTTCGTGCAATAGTTGCCTCAAAGACGAGGACCGAAATCGTAAGCACTGATTATTGAAAAATGTAAAGTGCGCGCGCGCGCACGCACGCACGCACGCACGAACGCACGCATGCATGCTCGCACACACACACACACACACACACACACACACACACACACACACACACACACACACACACACACACACACACACACACACACAATCAGGTAGAGCTAGTGAACATTGATTATGACAACCACCACCTGCTATGTAATTTGAGAGAGAGAGAAAGAAAGAAAGACGAGAGAGAGAGAGAGAGAGAGAGAGGAGAGAGAGAGAGAGAGAGAGAGAGAGAGAGAGAGAGAGAGACAGAGAGAGAGAGAGAGCAGCATGGACGTAAAAACAGTCAAGCACACGGAAAGACAAAGACCGAGACTCAGCGACAATTACGACGACGTCGAGAAGCTATGAAGAAATAGACAGACTGAGAAGAACAGAGAGTCAGACAAACTGAGAGACACAGAAAGAGAGACAAACAGAGCTGTAGGTAAACATACAGCAGGACGGATCAAACCTTTCAGACGTTTGACGACGACAGCAGAGGATGACAACGACCAATACGATAACTGCAGCCCCAACAACTGCCCCCACGGCGCCCGCACCGACAGGATGGACTGTGAATTCTGATGATTGGTCCGTCAGAAAACACACACACACACACACACACACACACACACACACACACACACACACACACACACACACACACACACACATATGTGTGCGAGTGGGAATGCACACGCACACAACTGAGGATGAATTAGTGATCGTGAAGGCAGCGAAACTTTGAATAAATACAGCTGGAACACTTCGGAGAGAGAAGAAAAGGTGTGTGTGTGTGTGTGGGGGGGGGGGGGGGGGGGGGGCTAGGAACTAAACGAATAGGCACAATTCTTCATCAGATGTTAATAATCTTAAAGAAAACATAGCGAAAACAATTTCTTCCTGTTTCGTTTTAAATTTGTCTGCGCCCTTCTCGCTCTACAGAGAAAAAGAATAAGAAATGAGAATGAAAAAAAAAAGGAAGAGAGAGAGAGAGAGAGAGAGAGAGAGAGAGAGAGAGAGAGAGAGAGAGAGAGAGAGAGAGGTAAAACATAAAAAAGAGCTTGATTGTAACCCGAAAGAAAGCAAAAAACAACAGAATTACGAAACACACACAAATAGTCAAAAATGTGAAGTGAATGAAGATATACATGTTCTTCACGTTGAACTCCACCGGAATGTCCTTACCCACAACTTCACAGCCTACCAGTCTGCAGACTTGCATGTACTAACAATGAAAAAGGGGTCGACATGGAAGTCGGCTTCTCCAAATGTGAACAGGGGAAAATGACGTCCATTAACACGAAACTTGACTTATCAAACGTCTAAAACAAATCTTAAATAAATATTCGCGAACCGCCCCCCCAAAAACGTGGACAAACGAAACACAAGACAAAACACGACGCGCTTCGACCTCGTAGGCCTTTTTCGGGCAAGATACAAGACAAAACGAAAATGAACGAAGATAAGTAATTGAAGATAAGTGATTGCTCGTTATGTTCGTAGTAATCCATATTTCATTTTCGTTCGACCATATTTAAGATACCACCACTCTATTTCTTCGCGTCTCTCTTAACGTCATCATGTGTGTGTGTGTGTGTGTTGTGTGTGTGTGTGTGTGTGTGTGTGTGTGTGTGTGTGTGTGCTTACCAGGCTTACAGGTTCCAGATGTACAGACAGCAGTGGGCACACAATCATCGTCACTATCACATCTTGTACCGCCGCTGCCAGCAGACGTTCCTGAAACAGACACAGGGCGAAAAGGCTTCACACGTTTTGTCACTTTCATGATAAAATGGTATGTCATGTCAGCCGCGCGCGAACTGTCTGTCTGACTCATTTTTTTGTTTCCAAATTGTGACCACATTAATGGATCAATGTCAAACCAAACAAACAAAAACAAGCACACAAACAAACAGACAGGCAAACAGACAAGCGAACAAAAAAAACAAAAAACAAAAAAACAAGTCGTCGAGTATCATCAGTCCAAGCCTTATGATCGCTGTGTTCACTAGTTCTGTGTCTCATGTAGTTACTTATTGCCCGGACACTTTACACACACACATTCTCTCTCTCTCTCTCTCTCTCTCTCTCTCTCCTCTCTCTCTCTCTCTCTCTCTCTCTCTCATCTTCTCTCTCTCTCTCTCTCTCTCTCTGTCTGTCTGTCTGTCTGTCTGTCTCTGTCTCTCTCCGTCTCTCTGTCTGTCTGTCTGTCTGTCTGTCTGTCTGTCTCTCTCTCTCTCTCTCTCTCTCTCTCTCTTCTCTCTCACACACACACACACACACACACACACACACACACACACACACACACACACGCACATGCACACACACACACACACACACACACACACACGCACACACAAGCCATGACCATGTCTAATTGTTGTTTGGGGTCGCCGTTGAATCTGCGTAGCATTTCAGGCATAACCAGTGAGTAATGGAGCTTTGGGATAGGCATGAACAGCTGGTACCAAACTTTGAATTTCCCAGGGGAGAAAGGGGACACACGGGTGTATTACATGCAGACTTTCTTACGCCATTGGCTCGTTTTCGTTCACCGGTTTCCATTCTTCCGGGGAGTTTTTTTTTATTTAACCTCCCAAGGAACAAAGGCACTAAACTGGATTTTTCTGCCACTGATATCAAAGGTATGGTTGGCCCCGGTGAATGTTCCTATTTTGACGATTTTGCAATAAAATGATCTGTGATTTCTTTGGTTCGAAACATCCTGGATAATGCCGACAAACATGTCTTGCTGGTTCAGTCTTTGCTGGTGGACAGGACACTGGGATCACCAATGAAACCTTTCGGAGGGGGCATTGTGGTATCCATTCCCAAGGTTTGCGGATACTGCACTGCTCATTGCTGCCTTCATGATGATCTCTAATGCCAGCACAAACAGTTTTGAAGAAATCGCGCACAGCTATTTGTTATGCCAGCTTCCGGATTGATCTAGTTTGTTGTGCATTTCTTTTATGGCAAATCTCATTAAAATGCCACGAAAGTAATCCTTTGGCGTTTCTCAGATGTCACATCTTAAGAGCCGGCTGAATTTGCTGTAGTCCAAGCAGAGGCATGTATCAAACTTGTGTACTAGTTAACTAGGGAAAATAAATTCCCAGAAAGTGATGACGTCATTTTTGCACAATTGTGTATGTGTGTGTGTCATTGTCATAATTGTTTGCATATCGCCTGTGTACAAGCTTTCATGCCGTATTTACATTATCTACAGGAAAATAAACCTAGTCGAGTTTGGTATTAAAAGAATTGTCGGGAATTCGCCTATTCAGTCATCTCAAGAGCTCAGATATATTACATTTTTCATGACAACCACTAATTATCAAACTAATAGCCCCACCTGTAATGGCCGCTCAGCAATGCCGAACACATTGTTGCCAGACTGGCTTTACACAGATGACATTCAGTTCGCCGAGTACAGCACAGTTAGCTGGCTGGTGGGGAGCAGCCTGCAGAAAACACGCCTTTCCCTGACCTGCATTCCGGCTTGGCCTCTGCAGCTGTGGGCGAGCTGTAAAAATGAATTTTTGAGAACAACACATATCACTGTCATAAGAATTTTCCTTTCCATCGGTTAACCGGAAAAAAAAAACCCAAAACAGATACCCTTAACGTTTATGTGAGATACAACATATTTTAACACGCACATTAAGAGGAAAACAAGCCGAATCATTGAGAAATGTATTGCTGATGGCTTAGGAGAGACAGCACTGAAGTTAAAAAACAAGATGCAAAGCATATAAACGTACTCCCAGGTTATCCTGAATACGCGTGAGATATTTCATAAAGTGGAAGAACCGTCCTGGGATGGTGTAACCGTTAGTAATGGCTATTCTGGTCATCATCGGCCATCGTCTGTGACCTATAGAGAACATACTTACCAATTTTCACAAAGATCAGGCAAAAAACTTTCTGAGATTTTCCATAAAGAAGAAAACCATTATGGGCCGTTAGTAACGGCTATAACGGTTACCTAAACATCGGGCATCATCCGTGACCCATAATGACACATACCTACAAATTTTCAGAAATATCGGCCACGTATTTTCTGAGATATTCCCTGGAGAAGAAAAACCGTTAGGGGTCGTTATAGCCGTTAGTAACGTCTATAATGGTAAACTAACACACTGGGCATCATCCGTGACCCGTAATGAACATACGTACACATTTTCAGAAAGATCGGCCACATACTTTCTGAGATATTCCATAAAAAAGAAAAAAACATTTTGGTTTGTTATAGCCGCTAGTAACGGCTATAAACGGTAAAATAAAACCTTGGGCATCATCCGTGACCCATAATGAACATACCTACAGATGTTCAGAAAGATCGGCCAAGTACTTTCTGAGACATTCCATAAAAAAAGAAAAACCACTATGGGCCGTTATATAGCCGTTAGTAACGGTTATAACGGTAAACTAAAACGTCGGGCATCATCCGTCGCCCTTACGAACATGCCTACAAATGTTCAGAAAGATCGACAAAGTGCTTTCTGAGATATTCCATAAAGAAGAAAAACCGTTATGGGCAGTTATAGCCGTTAGTAACGGCTATAACGGTAAACTAAAACATCGGGCATCATTCGTAACCCATATTGAATATACCTGCTAATTTTTGACATAGATCGATCAAGTACTTTC
>JADBJO010015697.1:32500-42919 GCA_016801955.1 Conus betulinus
CCCTTTGTGTTCCTCACCGTGGCAGAACTCAGGTGATGGATTAATGGCGAAGCAATCTATCGACCCTGATAAGCAAATTAGAAGTCAAATCTCCAGCTATGTGTGTTTGTTGTCGGTAAGGAGTACGTGAAATAAGAGGCAGGTGCTGGGGAACTCCGGTGTATGGTTCGTTGTACAGAATGGCAGACGTGTGAATTTGTCGCTGAGAGGTGAAATTAAAAACACGCGAAGCTACGGCATTGACATGATGTCACTCTCCCTTCCTCGTGTCCAAGCCTCTCTCTGGGTGTTGTTGTGGGTGTGGTTGTGTCTGGGTGTGTTATGAGCTTTGTGTGTGTTGTTGGGTGTGTGTGTGATGGTGTGTGTGGTGTGTGTGTGTGTGGTTTGGTGTTGTGTGTGTGTTGTGTGTGTGTGTGTGTTGTGTTTGGGGGTGGTGCGCGCGTAATTGTGTGTGTTGGGGGGTGTGGTTTTGTTGGTGTGTGTGGTGTTGTTTGGTGTGGGTGTGTGTGTGTTGTGTGTGTGGTGTGGTGGTGTGTGTGGGTGTGTGTGCTTAGTGTGATACAGTTGAGAGAGAGCAGAGAGAGTAGTAGAGAGAGAGAGGAGAGATGCGTCGAGTATTGGAGGAGAGTGTGATATTAGGACAAGCTGGGCCACTCGTATGTGCCACTTACCCTTACCACACTTATCATGCACACACACATTCATGCATGTGTGGGACAGTCACACACACACACATGTTCAACACACACACACACACACACAGGCACACACACACACACACCCACAGCAGCACTACATACACACACACCCTCCCACATCACACACACACACAGCACAGCAACACACACACAGTCATTCACACACACACACAACCACGCTCATCCACACACACACACAGCACGGTTTGCTGTGATACAGCACACACACACACACCCACTGTGTTGGGGTGTGTATTTCTACATACACACGCGCGTGTTGTTTTGTTGACACACACACACACACACACATCGCACACCAACCCCAGCCCACCTTGTGTTGGGCGCACATTCTGTTGTGACATGACACGATTTCCCTCGTACACACACACATCACACATACTGTGGCACAACACACATCACACCACACGTACACAGCACACAGCACACACCACTACACACAGTGTTTGTTTTTGGTAGCACACACATATACAACACACATTCGTGTTGCGCGCGCGGCGCGCACACACACACACACACACACACACACACACACACACACACACACACATACTATGCGCACTGCACACAACGCGTGGCAGCACGCGCACGATCTTGCACATCACCACAGTGTGCACACACACGACGCGCGCGGCGCGGTACTCCCGCACGTGGCACGACTCCACGACACACACTCACATCCCAGTGACACTTACACACCTACTACATGTGTTTTGTTCGACCCCTGATGGTTACGTGTGTGTTGTGTTCTTTTGTTTAAGTGAAGAAATTGTGTCAGTGGTCCAGAACGTCTGAGGTCTGTTCGTAATCAAATAGCCCGGCGAATCAGCCAACTCCCTGCTGGTCATGTCATCTGCTTCTGCCGCATTGCCGTCCCATGCCTATTCGAGTGAGGTCAAGTGCGTGGCAGTCAGGGAACAGGGTATGTAAGTGTCTGCACTCGTCTTTCGGGTTGTCATTTCTTCATGAGTGTGGCGTGTGCCTGGGTGGTGTTGTGTGTTGTTAGGGGGTGAGTGTGTGTGGTGTGTGTATGGGGTGTGGTGTGTGTGTGTGGGTTGGGTGTGGTATTTCCTTTTGGTCTTCTCTGGTGTGTGTGGTGCTTTTTTGGCATGGTGTGGTGTTTCTCTCACGCGACATTGGGTGTACTAGTGTGTTGTGTGTGTTGTGTACGATGAAGTGTGGGTTTGTTGTGCGGTGTATGCGTATGTCGTGTGGAAGGTTGGCACGAGCTTTTTTACGCTTAAATCGTGTGTGTGTTGTGTGTGTTTTGGAACCCTGTGCGGGGGTGTGTGTGGTGTTGCTGTGTGTGTGAAGTGTGTGTGTTGTGCGTGTGGTATGCTGGTCCGCCAGATGTGTAAAATGTGCAGTGCGTTTCTTTGTTCGTTGTGGGAGTTATGTAATCGCTTGTGTTGTATTGAATCCAGGGCGTTTTTGACTGGCTGCGGTACACATCTCCACAGTGTGGCGCGATTCTCTATAAATGATGCATATTATGTGCCCTCACCGCTGTGCTGCATGTTTCGTGTCAAGATCGATTTATGGCACCTGCCTTTTAACGGTTGGTGCGTATAGTAGTATATTGCTTATATGCGTGAACTGTTGCTTTGGGTGTGGTGTGTTAAAATTGACACTGTGTGTGTCCTACAATGGTGTGTTGGCTTAATTAAGATTAGCAAGGCGTGCGTGTGACATAATCGTAATGGAACTTTCATCATTTAAATACATGATCAACAGGCAGGTGCGTGGCAATGGGTTGAAACAAATTGTATGTGTCTGTGATCGGACAGCTGTAATATTCCTGTGTGATAAACTCATAGACTTAGGCAGTATGTTGGTTCAGTGTGTTTGTTCAGTGCGTGCTAGGTGCTGTGTGGTAGTCATTGTGCATGTTCACACTGATGCTGTGCTTGTAGCATGGTTGTGACATATTACGGACAGAGTGCTGACAGGCTTTTAGGCGTGTCGTGTGTGGTTGTTTATGTGTGTGTGATGTGACAGGTACGATTGCTATTGACATATTCACGATGTGTAGATGCTGATCATGTGTGTATTGCGTGACTATATTCACACAGGATGCTGACGTACGAGTCATGTGGCTAGTGTTGTTCGTGTGTAATTGTGGATACTTGCGTTGTGCGTACCCTCCCGCGTGTGTATGCTGAGGTGTTTTAGGTGTATTTGTTTTCATGGTGTGTGTGTGCGTGTGTGTGGCGCGCGTACTTCTTTCTGCGCTTGCGTGGTTGTGTTGCGTGGTGTGTGTGGTATATGGTTCTTTGAGTGCTGGGTGTGGTTGTGTCATTTTGACAGTGGGGTTTGTGGGGGGCGGGTGTTACTTGTGGGTGGGGCAGTGTGGGGTGGGGGGGTGGGGCCGGGGGGGGACGGGGGGGTGTGGGGGGTTGGGGGGTGGGGGTGGACGTTAGGGGGGTCGGGGGGTGTGTGGATGGGCCCAAGATGCTTGACAGGGACATTCAGTGGACAGATTGGGGTGTCGCTGTGTGCGGGGGGGGTGGCGGGGAACGGGGGGGGTACGGAGGCATTGGGGTGGGGCAGAAGTTGCCCTGTGTGTGGGGTAGGAGGGGGGGTGTGGGGTCGGGCTGAGCGGGGTGGGTGGAGAATCGAGGTGGTCGAGGGGTTGGTGGTGGTGGGGAGGGGGTGGGGGCGGGGGTGAGGGTTGTTCGCGACAGATGCGTGTGACGAGAAAGCGCTTGAGAGCCGTCCTATTACAGTTGAGGGGGTTGGGGGGTTGCAGTTAGCCGATGGCTTTTCCTGATGCACCAATGCTTGTAACTTGCTGAGGGTGAACGGAGAATGGCAGGTGGTGTGTGGGTCGTTAAAATGTGGGGTTGTGGTGCTTGTGTTGTGGTACCATTGTGGTTGGTTGGGTTGTGGGGTTGTTGGGCTTTCGACTAGGTACGGTAGGAGTGTGGGTGTGCGTGTGATCACAGGGGTTGTTGGTGTTGTGTATCGTGTGTGGGTTGTTGTTTGTTGTTGGTGGGGTGTGTTTTTGTGGTTTGTGGGTGTGGGTGGGGGTGGGGTGGTGTGTTTACTTTCAATGCGCGTACAAGTCACCAATAACTGGGCTGATACAGGTTTGGCACATTCTTATAACATGTTGTGGTGCAGAGTGGGTGGTGAAATAAATACATCACGTCTTACCTTTGAAGTGCTCTAGCATGAAATCAATGGGTACAGTGTTGCCAACGTGTGTTGTATTGGTATTGGGAGAACGGTATAACAGGCGAATATGGAAACAGGAACATAGATGGAACAGATAACTGGAACATCAAGCAAACCTATCAGAATAGAGAAAATAACACGCAGTAAATCATCACCAAGTGTATATGGCATGTGATTACATTACTTTTTTGCATCTTAATTCAACAGAAACACAATGTGTGACTAGAACTCACTGTGCCAACCAAACGCATACTAGATGAAGCAAACCGTACAACGCTGAGAAAGTATGCCAGCCCACCAGCGCTCGGGGATATCCAGATATTGGGGTCGCTCCAAAACGCCTTTGGCAATGTAAGGTTAGGGAAGTGGATAAAAGGGGTGAGTGTGTTGGGGTGGGGTGGGTGGTACCATCTTCCTAGATCCCATGAATTTGAAATGTGATGTGTGTGTGGTAGAAGTCATGTGTGCTAATATTAGCTGAGAAAATCCAGCCGGATGCAGTGGGGTGGTGGGGGTCGAGATGAAAGACAAAAGTAAACTCATAGTGCCTAATTTTCACTACTGAGAGCGGTTATCAAAACAGCCGTTGGTTTAATACCTCCTCACATAAGGCATCGGTAGCTATGTAGCAGGGCAGGCGCTTAAACCATATTGGGTGGTTACAGGTTTGAAGCCAGGGTAAGCGTAACAAAGATGAGAGCATCAGGGGCATGAAGCCAACCTTGTATTCCTGGGTGTTTCCTCCGCTGACAGACCTTTCACGTGTCGAGTATTCCCTAAAGGTGGTGGTTTTCGTTTTGCTTAAATTTTCCTTCTTTCTTCTTCCTAATCGGTCATCATTCCTTAGGGGTGCAACGATGTACAGTCTTTTGTCAAGGTAGATCTTATTCCATGTTGTGCATGGTATTCATTATTTATGCCTCTGACAAAAGGCTTAAAAGTGAACAAAACAAGCGCGCGGGTGGTGTTTCGTTCTCGGGTCAGCTCCGACACTACACACACCACACCCACACACACACACACACCCCACACCCACACACCCACACCCACACAACACAGACAGACCCCCACTGACGTTTTTATTGCCATTGGCCAAAAGGCTGTTGGCAAGGGGGTATCATGAGTCATATTTATCAACAGTGACTAAGAGGTAACATACAATGCCACAACGACTTCAATTGTGATGTTACAGAGTCACCAATAGAGATAACTTGAAAAAAAAACATCAACGAATGAAGCACCCACCCGACCATCCCATCGACCCCCCCCCCCCCCCCCCCCACCCCCCCCACCCCAATTCACATTCACACACCACACCACACACACACACCACAGGCACACACACACAACACACCCCACACGCACTTGCTACGCGGCGTGCGCGCACGCGTACAAATATACTATTGACGTATAGACTGTCAGGTTTCAGTACGTGATTATCTTTTTCATTCGTTGTATTCTCTTTTACGAAACGTGCTAGCTTTCTGCGAATATACTTGCAAATTCTGTTATAGTGTTTCTCGTTTCACTTGCTAAAATCGCTATCAAATCTCTTCTTTCAGCAACTGATTGACTGAAAATGTTGACCCCCCTCTGACATGGGCATTATGGCGGAGGAAAACAATCAAACACAAAATGTACTTCATTCTAACACTGGTCTCTTTCTCTACACATTTGACAGATCTATTATTTATTCGATTTCCCCCTCAAAAATACCAGCTTTGGTTTGCATTAGGGGGAAGGGGGGGGACCGGGGGGGGTGCGTTTCTGGTTCGAAATTTTTTTCCTAAACATATTTGTGCCATATATGCGTGATGATTTTAAGGATACTTCTCTGATCGAGATGCACTTTGGAAATGAGGAGCGACCAGTCGTTATTTATCATTTCCATCCATGCCAGAATGCGGCTTTGTTTAGTAACTACCAAATTAAACGACGTTTCCTTGGAATTCTGAAAAAATTGTGCTTTAACTTACCAGACTTCTATCGCCACTACTTGGATTTTTCCATTGTGACAATACAAAACTAGATCTCTGGATTATGTGGCCGAAAAGCCGAAAAAAACCATTTCTCTGCTCCTTCAAATATTTTCTTTTACTAACGGGAGGGGCCCCGTTACAATTTTTTTTTCTTTTCTTTTCCATTTTCATTCATGTCGCACAGCATGAGCTGTCGATGCCTTGGCTAGAGTCTGGTTATATTGGAGTTTACTAATTCAGCAGCCAATATTTAATACTCCACGTAAGTCATAATATTAGAGGGTATACCGTCCACCTTTTCTTTACCGTCGTCACTTTTCTCTTTTCTTCTCCTTTCCTCCACAAAAACTAAACCATTTTTTGATTATATGCTGCAAAGGTAACGGTGTATATACCGTTGTTTATTGCCTCGATATTGAACTTGTCCAATCCAACCGTTCCCAACTTCCTGATGCCTTTGGTCGATACGGCCTGTATTCTTGTGAATTACGAATAATTCCAAAATAGATTCCATCGGGGGGTTGGAGTTCATTTTTTTGTCCTAGTCCTCAATTATCCCTCAACCCTCTCTCTTTCCCTCTTTTGCTCTGCAACATCGCAAGCCGAAATGACCCTTACCCAAGCTTAATTTTGTCGTGTTAACATCCCACGAGGTACTTTATAGCTACGAGTCCACGGCTAAAACTTCTAAACCTCCATTTCTCCACTTCTACTACTTACTGCCTCCACCCATAAACCATCGTTTCACATTTTGTAAGTAACCCCAAACCCCCATTTTCTAAAAACCATTACCAGTTAGTTTTGTTTATGTTCCCAATGTTTTGATTTTTAACCTTTCTGATTCCATTTTCAATATTTCTAACTGATTTTGCAAACCAGTAGGGGGATCTCTGCTAGAGGATTACCTCATCATCGAAAAGCATAGAACAAAGTCACGTACCAGGTAACATTTTGTAAGTCCAAATGTCCATGTTTCCCTCTCCCTTTTTTTCCCCTCGCCCTCGATATCTCTAATCCGCGTAATAATGTTCGTTTTGAAGAATGTGAACAAAAGGTAAGGGCCTTAAACGCAAGAGAATGAGGAGAGGAGAGAGAGAGAGAGAGAGAGAGATAGAGAGAGAGAGAGATGAGAGGAACGAACGAACGAACGACCAAACGAACGAATCTTTTTTAATGAGGGATAAAGAATAAGCCAATCCAGGCTTTTTACATCTTGTCTCGTTAAATAGAAAAAAAAAGCATGATAATATGTGACCATCAAAACTAAATGACCTATCTTAATAAAAAGAATACGAGACTGAAATAACCAAGGATCCAAAATACAGTCAACTTTCGCTCTCTCTCTCCCTCTCTCTACTCTCTCAATCATCATCCTCTCTCTCTCACTCCTCTCTCTCTCCTCTCGTCTCTCTCTCTCCTCACCCACAACACACACACACCACAACACACACACACACACACACACACGCACGCACGCACGCACGCACACACACCACTACCACACACACCCACACCACACATACACACCACACACACCACACACGACACACACCCAACACATCGATCATACAGATAGAGATATAGATAAATATAGAGAGATAGAGAGAGAGAGAGAGAGAGAGATAGGAGAGATAGAGGAGAGAGAACGTATAGAACCACTTTGCCAAATAGATGCATTTGGGTGTTTGGGCTTCTAACTGTAACAAATTGTTCTGGTAGAGAAGAGAGAGAGAGATAGAGAGAGAGAGAGAAGACAACAGACTAAGGCGGAGTCAGAGCGTTCCGTGCTGTACGCGCTGTGCGCTGTGCGTTCTGTTAAATTAATGGTAGCGGTTATGCAGATAAACATAGATCGTCTGCTCAGAATAACCAAAGAATGGCCAGCGGGGTTGCTGGTAGTGACTGAATGGTCAGTCCTGTTCTATAAGCAGCAACATGAAGAGCTCACGAAAGAAAGGATTCACGTGCCTGGCATACTTAATGCCTGTCGTTAAAACATGCTAATAAGTGCGCTAACAAGTAGCGGGTAATCTAGTCTCTCCCATCAGCTCTCTGCGTAAATGCTTCTTTTGTGTGTGTGTGTGTGTGTGTGTGTGTGTGTGGTGTGTGTGTGTGTGTGGTGTGTGTGTGTGTGTGTGTGTGTGTGCTAGTGATGTCAGTGTGTGTGTGTGTGTGTGTGTGTGTGTGTGTGTGTGTGTGTGTGTGTGTGTGAATGTGTGTGTGTGTGTGTGTGTGTGTGGTGTGTGTGTTGTGTGTGTGTGTGTGTGTGTGTGTGTGTGTGTGGTGTGTGTGGTGGTGCGCGTCCACTATCAAACAGCATGCTTTCTGACCTTTTCATGGCGACAAGGGATGGTAAATTGACTTGCACACCAACATGACTTCTGCAGATACGATTCGTCACCTGTAAAAGATAGGATTTTGGTGGGCGTTTGTGGTTTTAGAACAGACGCTGTCAGCTTCTGAATTTTTCAGGCGAGTATTCAACGCTGTCAGTTCTGATTCAAGATTCGGCAGGATATCACTGAGGAATTCCCCTGCTTACCCCAGTAATACCTTAGTTGCTGTGTGAAGGTGAGTGAGCGTCACCATCCGGAGGGGGTCACTTTATCTACTCAGCCAAACTCCCTTTGAACCTGCCCATACTGGCGACTATGACACGACTTCACTGTCTTCAGTTTCCAGTGCTGTTCTTGTGTGGCCAGAGATGTAAAGGAAAAAAGGATCAGCATCTCCGCCTAGTGCTAGTTAGAAATCCAGATAGCATTTTGAAGGCATTCACACCATTTCCTATCGGTCTACTTTGCTCTGTGTTTTGCCTCACGGGCTGGCTGTTTTCCCGCCGTACGTTGCAACCGATAGTACCAAAATGGTCAAGCTGAAAGACACCACACACGGTGGGTTTACGCACGGGCAAAGATGACGTGTAGGCAGAAGAAACCGCCCTTGCAGATTACAGAAAAAAAAAGAAGCAAGCATATGTAAAAACCGAAGAGGGCACACCAGCCAGTTGAACGAGTCGCGCACGCCTGGAAGTGTTTAGTGACATGCCCCAGCTGGTGTGACTCTGACAAAGCGGAGGAGTAGAGGGGAAAGGAGGCGAGATATTTATCCTCTACTCTCTACGTCTTTGGCTTTGGTCGACCACAAAATAGGGCCTTTTTGATGATTGTCACAATGTGGAGAAAATAAAACAATTCTAGGAAAACAATATATTCATCAGTGGTTTATAACACAGTTTTACTACTGACATCCATAAAGAGGATAAAAGCAGCAGACTTCGCTGAGTGTATCAAGCATTCCACAATAACAAACACACTACAGGGGACATAAAACGTGAGGTCTCCAGAAGAGCTGAGCAAAATGCTACAGGATGTTTTTCTAAATTGATGATTAATTAAAGAGTGAATAAGATGCTAATGGTTCCATTTTTGGTCGGAAAGAACATGACAATGCAGCACTCTGTGCGCTACTTTTGTATACATGTAGCGGCACTAACTAGGCCCTTAAATTACAGACGAGCTCATATGGGATCATGAACTTAACGCTGTTCACAAACTGATGTTCTGTAGAGAAAAACGCATTAGCTGGACATAACTTTGATCGTACGATTCCCGTCTTCTTGTTTGATTCCACGACAAACTCGGCAATTCTTGGTTGGCACAGGTCAAGGCTAAGATCCAATTCAACTAGTATATTTTCTATGATGGAGATCGAACACACTTCTACAACGGCTAGCAAAACCCGTGGGCGCTTACCACTAGACCACAGTGGCTTGTAAACATATCTGATTTTCATTTTTTTTTTTAATGTTGTTCAGACAGACAGAAAAACAAGGAGAATCTTTCCAACACACACACACACACACACACACACACACACACAGCACACGCAGAGAGAGAGAGAGAGAGAGCTCGTGAGAGAGAGAGAGAGAGACAGACAGACAGACAGACAGACAGACAGAGACAGAGAGAGAAGAGAGACAGACAGACAGACAGACTCTCCCAGCACAGCATCAGGGTTTGGCGTGATGAAAGGCAGACAATGAAGGAACAGCATACATTCTGCCCGAATCAAAACACCCAAGGAAAAAGGCTTTAACGCCTTCCGTCATCAAGGTCCGGCCGTCCTAACCACTGACCAGGGAGTTTAATTGACGCACACTAGAGCCATCAGATTGAAAAGGCCACAACTGTTGTCCATTTTGGTCAGACTACTATGGCAGACACACTGTGGAAAACGAAGAATGTTTCGTTTTTTTGTTTGTTTGTTTTTTTTTTTTTTTTTCTGTGTCTTTCGTTCGTCGGGTAAGAATTCCGAGGTTCATCATTTTTCTGTTTCATGTTTTGTTTATGTGGCCATTAAAAAAAACAAAAACGATCACGTTTCTGTTTTCAGATGTAACGTGTAAACACGACAACCAGGGCGCATGTTTTGTGTTGGTTTAGTTTGTGTATGTGTGAGTGTGTCCTTCACCCGATGGCGCACAGTGGCTAGACTGGTCTACGAATGATGGAAGTGATTTAACGTGCTGGCAAGAAGTTTTTCTT
>JADBJO010015698.1:5000-10000 GCA_016801955.1 Conus betulinus
CACAGTGTGGGGATAGCCCTGACACCACCAGAGAGACAGCACATAGTGTGGGATAGCCCTGACACCACTGACACCACCAGAGAGACAGCACGTAGTGTGGGATAGCCCTGACACCACCAGAGAGACAACACATAGTGTGGGATAGCCCTGACACCACCAGAGAGACAGCACACAGTGTGGGATAGCCCTGACATCACTGACACCACCAGAGAGACAGCACGTAGTGTGGGATAGCCCTGACACCACCAGAGAGACAGCACATAGTATGGGATAGCCCTGACACCACCAGAGAGACAGCACATAGTGTGGGATAACCCTGACATCACTGACACCACCAGAGAGACAGCACGTAGTGTGGGATAGCCCTGACACCACCAGAGAGACAGCACACAGTGTGGGATAGCCCTGACACCACCAGAGAGACAGCACATAGTATGGGATAGCCCTGACACCACCAGAGAGACAGCACACAGTGTGGGATAGCCCTGACACCACCACCAGAGAGACAGCACACAGTGTGGGATAGCCATGACACCACTAGAGAGACAGCACATAGTGTGGGATAGCCCTGACACCACCAGAGAGACAGCACATAATGTGGGATAGCCCTGACATCACTGACACACACCAGAGAGACAGCACACAGTGTGGGATAGCCCTGACACCACCAGAGAGACAGCACATAGTGTGGGATAGCCCTGACACCACCAGAGAGACAGCACGTAGTGTGGGATAGCCCCCTGACACCACCAGAGAGACAGCACATAGTGTGGGATAGCCCTGACACCACCAGAGACAGCACAGCACATAGTGTGGGATAGCCCTGACACCACCAGAGAGACAGCACATAGTGTGGGATAGCCCTGACATCACTGACACTACCAGAGAGACAGCACACAGTGTGGGATAGCCCTGACACCACCAGAGAGAGACAGCACATAGTGTGGGATAGCCCTGACACCACTAGGGGGACAACACATAGTGTGGGATAGCCCTGACACCACCGATAGCTCCAGAGAGAAAGAGCACACCGAGATAAGCAGCACATTGCGTGGGATAACCCTTATCACCCCAGTCGGATAGCACCAGGGCGACAGCTCACTCGGATCAAAGGCAGTTGGGGTGGTGGGGCTCCAGCGGGGGGGGTTAGTCCTGGCGACGTCTTGACTGCGGACTGAACCAGCCAGTAACCCGGAACAAAACTGCTGATGTTACCCCGGGCTGTGATTAGGGGTGGGGAAGGGAGGGAGCGGGTGCTGTGGAAATGACACACTGTTGGCGGGTGGTGGTTTGGTGGAGTTCTTTGTCTGCTGACGACAAGATGAGATGGCAGGAAAGCGCTAAGGCTTGGTTGGTGGTTTACTTTTTTTTTTTTTTTTTTTTTGCTTTGTCGTCGCCCCCTTTTCGTCCTGCTTACTTACTCCCTGCTTCCCCTCCCCCCTCCTTCCTTCCTTCCTTCGTTCTCCCTCTCTAATCTTCATCTCTCCTGCCTTCTCCTCCACGTCACCCTCCCTGTCCTACATTGATGGTCGTATGAGAAGCACGAGACAACACAGAAACAACGACAAGAAGAAATTCCATTTCGTACGGTTTACGGATATTCCTGAAGATAATGAGAGCCTCGCATACGTAAGACCGCCATATGGCAAATGCTTCCGGCCGCCATACGAAATGGAATTAAAAGCATAAGCGAGACTTACCTTGGTAAGTTGAAGGTCATGCTGGATTCCATAGAGGGTGGGTTGAGGTATGGAGGGAGATATGCCCACCCTCCCAACCCAGTGTAGGTGTTACTTTATCAAATCAAAATAGGCTGCTTTTTGCTTGTATATGAAAATGATTGAAGTGAAAAAACATTACAGTTATTAACTCTAGTATTGGTAAAGTAAGTAATGGACTTAAAGATTGAGACAGATGCATGTAATATTATTATTAACAAAAGATTTTAGATCATTTTTTTTTTATATAGATGGTGTATTTCTCATTCTGAAGTGTGGCGGTCTTACGCATGCGCGGCTCTCGTATCTCCCTCCATATCCGTAAACCATCCTCTATGGAATACAGCATGTTCTTCAAACTTACCAAGGTAAGTCTCCTTTATGCTTCTAATTATCATGTGTGCACAAGTGATGAGACTGCTAATGAAATAGAATACTACCGACAATCTGTCTTCCTGGCATCGCCAACGATCATTTTCTGGAAGGGAAGAATATCAAGAAGAACTTGTACTAAGGAGGCCAGTAAGTTTTAGCCGTGGGACTGGCCTAAAATGAACTCTGGATATAGCTGCTGTATCCTAAAGGCATATTTCACGGGGAAAAGGGACAGAGAGTAGAAAACAAGTCAACAAAACAAACAAGCAAACAGAGCGCACTTTCTGGAAGTACTGGTCTGGAAGTACTGGTCTATTAATTAACCAAAAATGAAGAACATTTATTTCAGACATAAAAAAAGAGAGATTAGGAAAATCGAGGTAAAAGAGACGGTAGATAGAAAAGATGAAAGCAAACTTTTGAGAGAAAGAAAACTTTCCACAGAGAGAGAGAGAGAAAGAGAGAGAGAGAGTAGTCATCGAAAGAGCAGCACAAATGAGGGAACAACATTTTTAAAAGGAGCAACAGAGTGTAGAAAAACAAAGTCAAGGGATTTACAGAGGAGACGAAAAAAAAAAAAAAAACTACAGAGACAGAAAGGAGATGAAACTTAAAAGCAAAGGAGCAATAGAAAAGAAAAGAAAAAGTGGAGAGAGAACACAAAAAAAACAAATCTAACGGACAACAGAAAAGAGGAGAGGAGAAAAGAGAGAGAGAGGCAAAGGAAAATCAGACAAAAGGGTAGGAAAAAGACAAAAAAGAATGTAACAACTTGGGGGGGGGGGGGGGGGGGGGGGGGGGGGGGGGGTGTACAAAAATGAGAGAAATGCAAAGGAAGTAAAAAGCAGCCAAAAGGAGACGAGAAAGTGAACAGCAACAACAACAAAGCCACTGTCAAAAACGAAAAAAGCGACTGAAAATAGGAGGAATAAAACTAAGAATCATCAGCAGAAAGAGGGGTATAAAATTAAAATGGGGGGGGGGGGGGGGGGGGACACAGAAACAAAGACAGCAACAGAATAGGAGAGATAAACAGAAAACAACAAGATATCCAAATACAAGAGCAACAACAAAACAAAAACGACACGACCCCCCCCCCCCCCCCCCCAAAAAAAAAAAAAAAAAAAAGCAACAGCATTAGTACAGGAATGAGAAACAAACATCAAAAACAGCAATAAAGTTCATCAAAAGGAAAGTGAGCGGAGAGGTGGTGGGAAAAAGAAGCAAAAACATAAAAAACAAACAGCAGCAGAAAGAGGAGAGGAAACGGGGGGGGGGGGGGGGGGGGGACGCAGAAAACGAAACGAAAAAAACAAATCCACCACACACTGAGCGATAGAAATGATGACAGGGGAAAACTAAACATACACGCACGCACGTGCGCGCGCGCGCGCGCCAACACACACACACACTCACACACACACACACACAGTGAACAATAGAAGGAAAAAGAAGGGAAAAAAAAAGTAAAAACAGAAAAAAGTAGGAAAAAACATTTAAAAAAAAAAAAAGTGAATAACACAAAAGATGATAATGGAAAATCAGAATGAGAAAGAATGGATGGGGAAAGAACACGAAACAAACAGAACCAAAGAAAATACGGGTTTAAAAAAAAAAAAACTAAATGAAATAAGAAAGGGTGCAACAGAAAAGAGAAAGAAAGGAAAGGGAAAAAATAAAGAAAAAGAAAACCCAGCGCAGAAGGGGCAAAAATACGAATGCAGATACGTTAAGGGGGGGGGGGGGGGGGGGGGGGGGGGGGGGATAGCCCCCATAAACAGGGAGGTGTACACATTCCATCCATTAATACAGAAATCTTACATTCAAGATGAACAAGATGAGACCAATATCAATTGGGTGCAACGTATGGGGCAGTTGTGAAAAGCCTTATGAAATAGATGGCAAACTGTTTAATAACATCTTCACGAGCAAAGGTCACAAGAAAAAAAAGTCTAAATACAAAAAAAGGTATTTATGATATTTTTAGAGGGAACAGCTTGTTTTGTAGGCTATCGATCGAGGACAAGGCAACAAAACACAAAATGAGCATTACTTCGACATGCAAGTTTACTCTCTCTCTCTCTCTCTCTCTCTCTCTCTCTCTCTCTCTCTCTCTCTCTCTCTCTCTCTCTCCCCGAAGAAATGGTATTAATGGTAAGCTTTATAGAGCACTCAAAGGGGTGTATGATTCAGTGCTTCTATGTGTGCGTGACAGACATGAATATACAGATTTTTTTTCCCGTGTTACTGTGGAGTGAAACAAGGATGTTTGTTAAGTCCAAATTTGTTCTTTTTCATTAATGAATTGGCAATCGAGTTATCAAGAAGAGAAAGACACGGTGTCCAACTTATTCCGGATGCTGTGGAACTATTTTTGTTATTATTTGCTGACGACATAATTCTCCTGTCTGGAACAGTTTGGGGACTACAGATCCAGTTTGATGTATTGAAAGAAGAGGCAGATAGTTTGGGGTTAACACACTAAATTTAGATAAAACAAATATAATAATTTTTCGCATGGGGGGGTAACTTGTCTGCTTGGGAGAAATGGTACTACGGAAACGTCGAAGTAAAAGTTGTCAACTCTTATAAATACCTTGGAATGTTGTTTACAACCAGACTTAGCCTTAATTTAACTTGGAGTGAAACTTGTCAAAAGGGGAAAAGGTTGTAATGGAAATACTTAAGACGCTAAGAAAACTAAATTGTATTGATGTTTCTGTGTTCTGGAAAATGTTTGACACGCAAATTATACCTCTCCTTACATATGCCGCTGAGATCTGGGGATTATACATAAACAGCCAGATGGAGAGAGTGCATACCTTTGCAATGAAACGTTTTCTGTGTGTTCCAATGCACACTTCAAACAAAATTTTATATGGCGAAACTGGGCGATACCCTTTATAT
>JADBJO010015698.1:15000-17500 GCA_016801955.1 Conus betulinus
GAGAACAGCAACTCTTCCGACTGGTGTTATACTTCTTTGAGACCAAATTTTGAATAATGTTTTAACTTCTGCAAATTTATTGTCATAATTCATGTTTTCACATTCTTTCAAGTCTTGAGTAAAAACCAAACACGAGTATTTTGAATTGAGAAGGGTTCCATATGATTTTTAGATGAGGACAATACTTTTTCTGGAGTTTTTATAACATCCTAGCCATATTGCTTGTGTTTTTTCGCTGTTCATGAAGAGTCCTGAAACTCTTCCAAAACGTGGTAAGTATATTAATAGACTGTTCAAAAGAATTTTTGTCGCCATTGTTTACTAATTGAGTGTCATCAGCGAACTGTGATATTTTGTGTTCTACATCATTTTTTTATGCCTTTTATCTTCTTTTCTTCCTTTATCATTACGGCTAAAATTTCTGCGCATATGATGAATAAGTAGGAGATATAGGGTCTCCCTGTCTACATCCTCTTTCTACTTTAAACCACTGAGCAGCCTGGCCATTTTACAATAACAGTTGATTTAATATCCTTATAGAATGTTTCTATCCAGTGACATATACTTTCACCAAACCCGAAAGCCCTTACAACATTCAACATAAAATCCCAATCGAGTGAGTCGAAGGCTTTTTCAAAGTCTATACAGAGCAACAGTCCAGGGAGGTTTTTCGCATTTAAATAATTAATCAAATCATAAATTAGTCTAATTGTCACCCATAAATCTGTTAGCCATGAAACCTGTTTGATCCTCACTGATGAGAGATGGTAAAACATTTCTTATTCTTTTTGAAATACATGAGGAAGCTATTTTGTACACTACATTTAGGAGGGAAATAGGACGCCAATTTTGATATATTCTTTGGTTTTTATCACTTTTGGTATGCAAATAATTAGTCCCTGCTTCTGTGTTGTCGAAAAATCTCCGTCTTTGTAAGATTCATTTATAGATCGTACAACCAGTGGGCCCAGTGTTTTCCAAAAGAATTTAAAGAATTCGGCGCCAAAGCCATCTGTACCTGGGGCTTTTACCATGCTTCATATTTTTTAAAGCTTCGCTTGCTTCCTCTATAGTGATTTCTCCTTCCAATATGTTTTTTTTCTCACCTTCAGATAACTGTGGAATTTTTTTAACAAGTTTTCTGATTTCGCACTTTTCAGTTATCTTTTTCTTGTAATTTTTTTAAAATGTTTCAACCTCCTTCAAAATATTTTTTTTGTTCGGTTTATTTCATCATCTTTAGTCACTAGTTTAGTCATTTGTTTATTAATATAGTTTCTCTTTTCAAGGTTGCAAAAGTATTTTGATATTTTTTCACCATCTGCAATCCATCTTGCTTTTGATCTTAATAATACACCTTCATTTTTTTTTGTTCCCTGATTGCTCTTAGTTCATTTTTTTTTCTTCAATCATTCTTAATTCAATCTCTGTTTTATTCTCAAGATTTTCAAGACTTTCAATGCGTTTTAAAATCTTGTTCTCTTTTTCTGTTGTTGTTTTCTTTTTCATTGTAGCGTAAGCTATTGATTTCCCTCGAATTTTCATCAACAGAAAAAAATCCAAAATTTTTTTATCGGAAATCTTGAATCTGAGTCCAGATTTTATTAACTCAGACAATACTGACTGATCTTCTATCGCTGATTGATCAACTGCGTATTCTTTTATAACTTCCAGAATTAACTTATTAATTTCGTCACATATTGCTTATCCTTTAATAGAGATACATTAAATTTCCAGAATCCTTTGAATTTTCATTTTTTTTTACCAAATTTCAAGCATAATGTAACCATCGAATGGTCAGACCGATAGCCTGGTTCAATGTCAGATTTTTCATGATAAATATAAAGATAATCAGACAATAGAAAGAAGTCTAGTCGGCTTTGTTTCAGAGGAGTTCGTTTTCGCCAGGTATATCTCCTACAGTCCGGATTGTCTTCCCTCCATATATCTGCCAATCCTATTTCTTCTGTCATGTTTATGAGTTTTCTTCTCTTGCTTTCGGATTATTATCTTGTACATAATTATAACAGTCTAGATGTGGATCCATTGTGATGTTCCAATCACCCACAGCAATAATATTATTAATATTGTAACTCTTTATAGTTTCTTTAAGTGAATTGTAAAATATCGGACTATCTTTATTAGGCCCATACACATTAACCAGGAGGAGAAACTGTTTTTCAAATGAACTAAATGTTACAATTATGAAGTTTCCGTTTTCATCTTGTTGTACATCTGTAATTTTGAATTCAAAATTATTCGAAAACAATACAGCTACACCTCTGGAATTTGAACGAAACGAGGCAAATAAGCATTTATATCCCCATTCTGCAGTTACATACTTCTCTAGTTTATTAGTAAATGGGTATCCTGTAAACAGTATATTGAATTTTTTTCTGTTTTAAATAATGGAATACATCCTACGTTTATGTAAATCACCGAGCCCTTGACAGTTTAATGAAGCAATTGTCATGCTATCCATGGCGATTCAGTGAATAAT
>JADBJO010015698.1:22500-30000 GCA_016801955.1 Conus betulinus
CGGAAAGCACATCGTCAACATCCATGTCAACCTCCAGCTTCACTGTCTTTCCGTTCTTCAGTTTGGCGATAATTTTGCCGTTGGATGACCAGGCGGCCATTGTGGCAGAATGGTCGTTTGCTTTTTTTAGGAGTTTATAGTTAATTTGGGTTAGGTCCTCACCCACTGAAGTTCCTGATTGTTTCAGTTTTTTTCTGTTTGTGAGAACAAGTCTTCTTTGCCTGCGAGAGTAGAAGCGCACAATAATGGGGCGTGGTCTACCGCCCCCCTGTGGCACCCTCCCTGATCGATGGGCAATCTCCACGTCATTCTTGGAGATAGGGACACCCAATTTTTGAGAGAAGATGTCCACACACCTTGTCACACAGCTCTCCGCCGTCTCGTCTGGAGTTTCCCGGACACCCGACCTGTTGTAACTGTCGGTTGTCACTCCCAACCAGTTGTAACTGTCGGTTGTCACCCCCCCCCCCCCCCCCCTACCAGTTGCAACTGTCGGTTGTCACTCCCAACCAGTTGTAACTGTCGGTTGTCACCCCCAACCAGTTGTAACTGTCGGTTGTCACCCCCAACCAGTTGTAACTGTCGGTTGTCACCCCCAACCTGTTGTAACTGTCGGTCATCCCCCCCAACCAGTTGTTACTGTTGGTCACCCCCCCCCCCCCCCCTACCAGTTGTAACTGTCGGTCGTCACCCCCAGCCAGTTGTAACTGTCGGTCACCCCCCCACCCCCCACCCCAAACCAGTTGTAACTGTCGGTCACCCCCCCCCCCCCCCCAACCCGTTGTAACTGTCGGTCGTCACCCCAAACCAGTTGTAACTGTCGGTCCTGACCCCCAACCTGTTGTAACTGTCGGTCCTGACCCCCAATCTGTTGTAACTGTTGATCCTGACCTCCAATCTGTTGTAACTGTTGGACCTCACCCCCAACCTGTTATAACTGTCGGTCCTGACCCCCAACCTGTTGTAACTGTCAGTCCTGACCCCCAAACCTGTTGTAACTGTCGGTCGCTACTTCATCCTTTCTTCAGTGTGCTGTGTCCTGTTCTTAGATCGACTTTCCATTGAATACCTGGACCTGCTGCATTGTCTGAATATGCGCGAGCTGTGTGTGTGTGTGTGTGTGTGTGTGTGTGTGTGTGTGTGTGTGTGTGTGTGTGCGTGCGTGCGTGCGTGCGTGCGTGCGTGCGTGTCCGTCCGAGCATGCACGGGAGCGCATACCACTACAATGGGTTTGGTAACCTACCAAACTGAATTCGTTCAGGATACTGCACTGGGAAAATGATGATGATGGAAAATTGCTAGTAATGTTGGAAAATGACATGATGGGAAATAGCTAGTAATATTGGAAAATGACATGATGGGAAAATTGCTAGTAATATTGGAAAATGACATGATGGGAAAATTGCTTGTAATATTGGAAAATGACATGATGGGAATTGCTAGTAATGTTGGGAAATGACATGATGGGAATTGCTAGTAATGTTGGAAAATGACATGATGGGAATTGCTAGTAATGTTGGAAAATGACATGATGGGAATTGCTAGTTATGTTGGAAAATGACATAATGGGAAATTGCTAGTGATGTTGGAAAATGACATGATGGGAATAGCTAGTTATGTTGGGAAAATGACATGATGGGAATTGCTAGTAATGTTGGAAAATGACATGATGGGAATTGCTAGTTATGTTGGAAAATGACATGATGGGAAATTGCTAGTGATGTTGGAAAATGACTTGATGGGAATTGCTAGTAATGTTGGAAAATGACATGATGGGAATTGCTAGTAATGTTGGAAAATGACATGATGGGAATTGCTAGTAATGTTGGAAAATGACATGATGGGAATTGCTAGTAATGTTGGAAAATGACATGAGGGGAAATTGCTAGTGATGTTGGAAAATGGGGAACGGTGACTCGGGATGTCCCCAGTTTGGTTGAAGACACACACCACTCCATAAACTATCGGCTCCCTGTTTGGTTGAAGACACACACCACTCAATAAACTATCGGCCCCCTGTTTGGTGAAGACACACACCACTCAACAAACTATCGGCCCCCTGTTTGGTTCAAAACCACCACTCAACAAACTATTGGCCCCAGTTTGGTTGGAGACACACCACTCAACAAACTATCGGCCCCAGTTATGGTTGGAGACACACCACTCGACAAACTATCGGCCCCTGTTTGGTTGGCGACACACCACTCAACAAACTATCAGCCCCTGTTTGGTTGAAGACACACCACTCAAAAAAACTATCTGCCCCCTGTTTGGTTCAAGAGCACCACTCAACAAACCATCGGCCCCAGTTTGGTTGAAGACACACCACTCAACAAACTATCGGCCCCTGTTTGGTTGAAGACACACACCACTCAACAAACTATCGGCCCCCTGTTTGGTTGAAGACACACCACTCAACAAACTATCGGCCCCCTGTTAATTAGGTTGAAGACACATCACTCAACAAACTATCGGGCCCTGTTTGGTTGAAGACACACCACTCAACAAACTATCGGCCCCCTGTTTGGTTGTTGAAGACACACCACTCAACAAACTATCGGCCCCTGTTTTGGTTGAAGACACACCACTCACACAAACTATTGGCCCCTGTTTGATTGAAGACACACCACTCAACAAACTATCGGCTCGCGGCAAAGCGTGACGGGGACGAGCTGTCACGATGCATTGACTGCGCAACTGCTGTGCTCCTTGACTGCTGCGCTCCTTTGACTACCATCTTGCCTGGTCACTGTCCTCCTGTGTCCTGCATGGCGCACGACAGGTCCAGCTGCGGCTTGGAGCTACTCCCTGGGCACCGTGGCGATCGGCTAGCTGGTCTAGCTCAGCCTGAGGTTGCCAGTGAAAAGTTCCCCCCTGCCTCCCCCATTCACGCTCTTCCAAACTCTCCCAAGCCAAATCATCCGCCTGCCAAAAACTGAAAACCCAGCCGGTCAGTTCTGGGTTTTTTTTTGTTTGTTTGTTTTTTTTTTTTTTTTTTTTTTTTTTTGTTTGTTTGTTTGTTTGTTGTTGTTGTTGTTTTTCGTGCACCGCACAGAGCTTAAAGCATCTGACACATATCGGCAGACTGGTCAGCAACTCAGTGGTTGCTGATCAACGGAATAAGTGTCTGTCTGAAAACAATGGAGGCTTTGCCACATTAAGGATTTCTAGACTTACGTCTTCTAGTTAATTTATTTTTTAAGTTCAAGTATCATTTTAGGAATTACCATTGTCTGAACTGTTGTTACACTATATTTTTTGTAAAAGGCTCTAGTATCATTTTAGGTAAATTACCATTGTCTGAACTGTCGGTACAAATACAGGTCCATATACAGCGGTCCCATTTGTGTTTGGACTACCAGGAAAATTTCTCTGGATACGACACCCAGAAATTTTTTTTAAAAAAACGCGACAAACGTAATAGGAGTAGTCGCAACACCTTGTAAATACGAGTTATGTGAATAACTACTCACGACATGCAAAACATGTCGGGAGCACAAAGCCTGGACAATACAATAGCCAAACCTCCAGTCTCTACCCCATCCTACGGCAGCTTGCACGGGGGCCGGAATAGCTTGGTTGGGAGAGCGCCGGACTCGTGATCCTGAGGTTACGGGTTCGAATTTCGGTACAGGGGGATTTTTCCCTCAGAATTAACATTGGTTCGGACTCCATTTCCCATACAGTCCTTCGAATGAGACTGTAAACCGAGGTTCCGTGTGTGAACGCACGCACATCATCTTGCACACACGTAAAATCCCATCACCAACTTTCTGAATAGAAAGCCAGTTTTGGAAGTTGGAGTATGGCTGCCTGATGGCGAGATAGAAAACGGCCATACACACAAAAGTGTCAGAATCTTCAACTCGATGAAAGTGGACACTCAAAGAAAAAAAGAAGAAAGAGAAAGAAGAAAACCGACAACGAAAAAACCAATCGTCGCCGGCAAGATTTAGGTTGATAGCGAACCCCTCGGTTTTTTGTTGTTGTTGTTTGTTTGTTTTGTTTTTTCTCCTCCAGTTAGGTGACCAACAAATTGACGTTAGGCCCTCGGTGAAGAGAGAAAGAAGAAAAGCATCATTTTGGCTGAAGGGAACCGCAGGCGATCACTTTCCTCTAGTTGTCGTGTGCCAAGTCACAGGCCAAGTAGGCGTCTACCGATTGGATGTTATACTGGCTAGGATATGGGGGGGGAAAATGGGAATGAGTTCTGTTCTGAAAATTCGCTGGCTAGAAAGTATCCACTTCATAGCAAGGCCAGTGTTCAAACTATCGTGTGCTAGAATAGGCGTGGATAGGATAGGATAGTCGCTTTTTGTGCAACGTGTACGGACGGGATTAGTGCAAAGTGTACATATGCACCTATATGATCATGCAATCGTTCATATACGTTTACGTCTACACCCATGCAGAGGTTCACTCATTCAAAAAGGCATATATGCGCTTACTTCGCACGCACAGATATAAACACACACACACACACACGCACGCATGCTCGCGCGCGCACATACACATACATGCATGCATGTTCGCGCACACACATGCTCTCTCTCTCTCTCTCTCTCTCACACACACACACACACACACACACACACACACACACACTGAGCAGTGGAGCCGATCATGATTGCCAGGTATCCAAAGCCTGTTAATGTATAGTGAAGGCAATCGTTAAGTCTTCTTCATGGGACCGTCTTTTTGAGAGTTGTCATATTGTTATTTATATCATCGCTATTGCCATAACTTCAGCGCAGTGCGTTCTCGAGGCTTTCCAAATGTAGGACAGCATACAAGTGGACCAGTCCTCACCATAAATGCCAAGGGGTGAAAATCGGTATTTCGCTTCACTTTTCCACTACTCGCACTAACCAGTCCGGACGAGAGAAGCGTTCAGTTGGTGGGGCTGCCCTTCACGGCAAAGCATGCACGCCAGCGTCCTGTCTGAACGTAGTCTTTGCCTCCAGTGATTCACGGTGTGTGTACTTCAAAGTTGACATTTTGAAACTCTTCAGCTAGCTGTGAAGAGTGGTGTGAACAGTCACCCCAAAAGCAAGGAGGCAGACACGAAGCCAATCAGATGGACAGGAAGGGACCAATGCCTTCAGAATGTATAGTGGAAACTCCAAACAGCAAAGAGCGGAGATCCAAATTCTGTCCCCTAGTGCGTCTGCAAAGAACGGAGATCCAAATTCTGTCCCAGTGCGTCTGCAAAGAGCGGAGATACAAATTCTGTCCCCAGTGCGTCTTTGTTCACCAGCAGTGACGCCTCCTGAAGCAGTCCTTCATAGGCGAGGTTCAGATGGCCAGTACGGGCTATTCATGGGGTTGTCAGACTTTTTCAGAAACGTATATCGTCAGTCATGAGATTGTAGCATGCGCGAAATTTTACCGACACGGGTTTTCGTGCACTCATAGCAAGTCACACGATAAACACGAAAATCACTATGTGGAGCACGCTTATTTTGCCACGAAACACCTGTTTGTCAACTTGCTCGAAGACACACAGGCATTTTCATGAGGCCAGTTTGAAACAGAGAGAGAGAGAGAGAGAGAGAGAGAGAGAGAGAGATTTAGTTGCGTCAAGCTTCTCTATAAACAAAAGCGACGAATTGAAGAATGGAGGTGGTGGATGGGAGAGAGAGAGGAGCAGGGCAGAAGGTGAAGGAACGGGGTGGGGGGGGGGGGGGGGGAGGTGAGGTGACAGGACAGTTTCTTTCCACTACGCTGGTGTCTGCAATGACACAGTGACGTCAGCGATGTATCATCCGGGTCCTGTACGCTGTCAGCCAATCGGGTGAGGGCGAGGGCGTGCAGAGCGAGAAGGAAAGGACCGGCAACAACCTGCACCGGAGACTTGATGAATCACCGTTCGCCTGCATCTGGGTGTGACACACACGTAGACACACCTTTGGGGGCGGAGGGGGGGAGGGGGTGAAGTGCTTATATTTGAAGAGAGAGAGAGAGAGATTATTAGGGCGGAGGAAATTGAAGAGCGAGAGAGAGAGAGAGAAATGGGGGGGATGAAACTGAAGAGAGAGAGAGAGAGAGAACTATTTGGAAGCGAGACGGACTGCTGTCTTGCAATCATTCGAGTCACGCACATGCTTTGGGACAAAAAAAAAAAAACAAACAAAAAAAAAAAAAAAAGAAAAAGCCAACAAGAAACAAACTTCGATCGAATCAAACTCGCGCGCACATCACCAGCAGTTGATCAAGACCAAAAGAGGAAGAGCAAAATCGACACTTCGGGGTGACGCTTACAGTTGCAGGGTCATTATAACCAGGATGACCCCAACAGAGCGCTTTCCATCCCGTGTTGATGAATGACGTAGAAGCCCAGAGCGCTTGCTTGACGTGGGAGCTATTTAGGCTATCAGTGTAGACACACAGACACATGTGGCACCGTGCTGTGTTCAGTTTCAATAGCTCCTTCATCTCTATGTTCCTTCTAGGCAGTTGCGTTCTTCTACTAGCAACACTCGGCTCAAATCCCATGCTCCCTATGGCGATCGCTTATCGTTTTTTTTTTTTTTTTTAAATTTTTTTTTAGGGTCCGGTTTCTTTGAATAAACTCACAATATTTTTGCGTATATCAAACTCTCTGTCTTCCCTCAAGGCATCCTTTAAAACAGCCCTCTTCACCAATCCAATAGCAGTTCTTTCTTCCCCTTCCCCATCAAATTAATTCTGCGACTTTGTGTGTGTGTGTGTGTGTGTGCGCTGTTGTGTGTGCGTTGTTGCGAGACAGAGTATGTGGGATTTTGTGTGTGTGTGTGTGTGTGTGTGTGTGTGTGTGTGTGTGTGTGTGTGCATTCTTGTTTGTAGGTGCCTGGTACTTGCTGCAATATTTATCTTCAATTTGTTTAAGCTTCATTTATTTTCTTTAACCTTTCCTGCATTTGTAAGCGCTTAGGGTTATGTAATATCAAACGCCATGAATAATCATTATCATTAGTAGTATTATCATTAAAATCATTATCTGACAAAAGAATGACTCTGATTCAGTGAAATTGTAATGTAATGGGGGGAGGGGGGGGGGGGGGGGGGGGATGCCACCAGTTAGATTTCGGTTGCCAGGAGTGTTCATGATGAAGGCTGGTTTAAAGGAAGATATCGAGTGTTATCATCAAGACTAAGGCAAAGGAATAGACCATGACTTAAAGAAAGAGAGTGTTATCATCAAGGCTAAGGCAAAGGAATAGACCATGACTTAAAGAAAGAGAGTGCCATCATCAAGACTAATGCAAATGAATAGACCATGATTGAAAGAAAGAGACTGTTATCATCAAGACTAAGGCAAAGGAATAGACCATGATTAAGACTGATGACGTGGGATGAACCGAAATTCAGGCTAGTGAAATAGACGTACCAGTGACAAAACATAAACCACATAAATTTTGAGACTGATTGCAAGAGATGTAGACCATGATTGAGATTAATTGACAGGATATATCGCATCTAAAATGGTGACTAAGAATAAGCTATAGTTAAGACAGCGAG
>JADBJO010015698.1:35000-42917 GCA_016801955.1 Conus betulinus
GGGGGGGGGGGTAAGGGTAAGTCTCCGCAACTGAGTTGTTGAGCAGCGGTGTTAAGTTTTGAGGGGGGGGGGGGGGGGAGTAAGAGAAGGCATTGGTATGATCTGCGCATTGTCTGCAACATTTACCAGGACAACAAGAAACCGCTTAAGGCGCTTTCAGATTTCTTCTGGAAAAAAAGTCGGGAAGGTGTGTGTGTGTGTGTGTGTGTGTGTGTGTGTTAGGGGGGGGGGGGTGCTTCGTGGGACCCATCTCTCTCCCCATACACACTATCACCCCCACACACGTATTCCCCCCCCCCCCCCCCCCCCGTCTCCTCCCCTTAATGTGTGCCAGATATGTAACAACAGTGCAATCAACGCGTCCTGTCCTCACCCATCCTGGCGTCAACGCGTCACGAAGGATACAGACTCCTGCGGTGCCTGTCAGGAAATTTGAGCGACACTGTCCGAGATGTGCATCTGTCAGGTGTGCATCTGTCAGGTATGTATCTGTCAATTGTGCATCTGTCAGGTGTTCATCTGCCAGGTGTGCATCTGTCAGGTATGCATCTGTCAGATGTGCATCTGTCAGGTGTGCATCTGTGTAGCTCCAGACTTCCCATTCCTGCCTACAGCACACTCCACACTGGACAGGAGCCGGCCCTCTGATGAGATTCGAACCCACGGATGGGACCGGTATAGTTCGGTAGGTAGAGCGCCGGACTCGTAATCTTGGGGTTGTGGGTTCGAATCTCCGCCGGCCGTTTCGGTACAGGGGGATTTTTCCCTCGGAGTTAACATTGGTTCTGACTCCATTTCCCATACAGTCCTTCGAATAAGACTATAAACCGAGGTTCCGTGTGTGAACGCAACGCATAACATCTTGCACACACGTAAAATCCCATCACCAACTTTCGGAAGAGAAGGCTAGTTTGGCCGTTGGTATGGATGACACGTTACACATAGCATGCACCTTCCCCGAAGATTGAGTATGGCTGGCTTAATGGCGGGATAAAAAAAAAGCGGTCATACACACAAAACTCCACTCCCTTTATTGGGTGGATGGGATTAATCTCTGCCCGTCTATACAGGAGTGTCCGCCTGTGTGTTCGCCAAAAAAAAAACAAACAAAAAAACAACAAAAACCCACGGATCTCCAGACCTGCAAAACCGCAACACCCACCCGCTTTCAATACCGATGCTCGTCTGTCAGGTCAGGTCAGACGGGGGGGGGGGGGGGGGGGGGGGGGGGGGGGGGGGGGGGGGGGGTTCCGGGGGGGGGGGGGAGGGGGGTCCTCAGGCATGCTGTTCACGTCGATGCCTCCCCCCCCCCCCCCCCCCATTCCCCCAGACTGAAGGAAGGTCATGCTTTCACATTGCAAGGTCATTTCATCACTACAGTATCACCACAGAGTCGTTCTTATGTGGTGCCTATGACACATATGTGGATTTAGACTTTAAGCGTGCACCATTGGTGTGCGATTCTCTGTGTGTGTGTGTGTGTGTGTGTGTGTGTGTGTGTGTGTGTGTGTGTGTGTATGTGCGCGCGCGCGCGCGCGTGTGTGTGTGTGTGTGTGTGTGTGTGTGTGCGTGTGTGTGTGTGTGTGTGTGTGTGTGTGTGTGTGTGTGTGTGTGTGTGTGTGAGAGAGAGAGAGAGAGAGAGAGAGAGAGAGAGAGAGAGAGAGAGAATAACGATTCTTTCCTTTACAACAACAAAAGTGTTGGCTTACTTAGCCATTTTTTCACACTTGCCTTGCCGTTACTATTCTACTAAACTAGAACGAAATGATACAATGTATGCATCAAAATCTGGTCACACAAACAATCACAAACCAACCAAAACCAAACCAAAACAAAACAGAAACAAGACCCACGACCAAGAAACAAGTACTGACATCAACAGTAAAATAAACAAACGAAAGCGGAACACACACACACAAAAAAAAAAAAAAAAAAAAAGAAAGAAAAAAAAAAGAAAAAAAGAAAAAGAACAAAAAGAAAAATCTACAACAAAATAGCATATGTAGATGTAACGCAATCTTAAACCGCATTTGTAAATCAAAAAGTAATGAACATGTCCTGAATTCTTTATTTCTCAAAAACACACACACACACACACACACACAGCTTCTCTATGTGTGGTATTCCCTCACAGCAGACACTCCAACTCAATCAAACCTGCTGTCGCTGCAGGCCGTCGTCACTGATTGGATGAGGAGAGTAGGGAGGGGGAGGAAGGTTGAGAGTTGGAGGAGAGACTGAAGTGGGGGTTGGGAGGAGTAGAGAGAGGGGAAGGAGGGAGTGGAAGGGGTGGGGGGAGAGAGAGTGAGAGGTGGGATGTGTGTGTGTGTGCGTAGGGATGGGAGCAGGGGGGGGGGGGGTGGGGTGGGGGGGGGTGGGATGAAAGAGGATAGGTGGGGATCTGTGTGTGTGGGGACGGGGGGGGGAGCAGGGATGGGAGCAGGGGGGGGGGGGGGGTGGGGGGGGGGTGGCAGGGGGGTGTTGACTGGATAAGTAGCTGTTCAAACTCGACTCTTCCTTCAGTAAATCTCATGTCTTGTTCTTCTTGACAGAAAAAAGAAAGCCTTCGTATTTGTCGACCTGTCATTTCGTCTGCAAGTTCGAGTGTAGCTTCCACATCCCTTCTTTGCCTCTCATTGATGTCTGTCTGTCTGTCTGTCTGTGTATCTGTTTCTGTCTCTCTCTCTCTCTCTCTCTCTCTCTCCTCTCTCTCTCTCTCTCTCTCTCTCTCTCTCTCTCTCTGTCTCTCTCTGTATTTGGGAGGAGGGGATAACGAATCTATACACCTCTGCTGTAAGCATGTGCATTTTTTTGGTTGTGTCCAAGGAAAATGGAATCGACAGATCAATGCATAGACAGACAGAGAAATAGAGCAAAACTATGTGGAAGGCTACAACAGTAAGTCAACTGGTACATAAACATTAGCAGGAGAAGAGGACTGCCTGTCTGTACAGGTCTATTTTGTACATCTATATTTATGATTGTCATCCTTTTTTTCTTTTCTTTTTTTTTTTTCATTGAGGAGAGATTTTAAACCATCGGAACGGGGCTGGAATAGCTCAGTTGGTAGAGTGCCGGACTCGTAATCCAAGGGTTGCGGGTTCAAATCTCTGCCGGGCCGTTTCGGTACAGGGGGATTTTTTCCCCTCGGAGTTAACATTAGTTCTGACTTCATTTCCCGTACAGTCCTTCAAATGAGACTATGAACCGAGGTTCCGTGAGTGTACGCACGCATAACATCTTGCACACACGTAAAATCCCATCACCAACTTTCGAGAGAGAGAGGCCAGTTTGGCCGTTGGTATGATGTCACGTTACACATAGCATACACCTTCCGCGAAGATGGAGTATTGCTGCCTTAAATGGCGGGATTAAAAAAAAAAAAAAAAAAAAAAAAAAAAAAAACGGTCATACACACAAAACTCCACTCCCTTTGTTGGGTAGATGGGATTTACACTTGTCTGTCCGTATAGGGAGTTTCCGCAGGTGTATCAGCCTGCGTACACAGAAGAAGAAGAAGAAGAAACCATCGGAACGTACAGTAGATAATTAGATGAAAACTAAAAGACATGGGTTGTTAAATAAATAGATAAACAAACAGAAGCACAAAAAAAATAGCAGAACACATGTCATAATCTACAGCAAAAATCCTCGACACACGCACAGAACTGAAATCAACAACTAGGAAACTACAGGGAGGGAAAAAAAAAAAAAAAAAAAAAGACAATCCCCCGGGTTATATTTGTCAGTCTTCTCTGTCCATTAACGTCCATCGCTCAGATAATTATCTTGATTATCAAGGAACACGGCCTGGGGTTCAGAGCCGCGCAGAAGAACAAAGGGCCAGTGTCCTCAGTCACCTCTCTGTACACACCATCCTCAGTGGTCAGTGTGTGTGTGTGTGTGAAAGAGAGAAAGAAAGACACAGAGAGAGAGAGAGGGAGAGAGAGAGAGAATGTGGTTGTGTGTGCGCGCGCCCCTGCGGATATGAGTGCGCGCGCGCGCGTGTGTGTGTGTGTGTGTGTGTGTGTGTGTGCGTGTTTCCCTCTTTATTTCACGCTATGTCCTAAGTGCATTCACATAGATATCGCTGTGGTGCTAAAAAGGGCCTCCAGGGACGAAACTGCATCACTGAAATTATAAGCTGCCATCTGCTGGGGAGAGGGGGGGGGAGGCGGGGGGGGGGGGGGGGGGGGGGGGGGAGGCGGGAAGGAAGCATATTAATATCATACCATGAAACAAAAACCAAAAAATAAGCAAACAAACAAACAAGCAAACAAAAAGTCTGGTTCTATCGACTCTCTACTCCTGATTTCAATGCATGTAAGCAAACATCGTTGATGGCTTTCAGTTTCTTTTCATGCACGCTGCGACCAGCGTGTACTGCGGAACAGTTGATCTGTTTTGATGATGGGAGAGGTGCAATTGTATGTGTGTGTGTGTGTGTGCGTGTGTGTGTATATGTGTGTAGACGCGTGTTTGCTTGTGTGTTTGTGTATATATGTGCGCGCGCGCGCGTGCGTGCATGTGTGTGTGTGTGTGTGTGTGCGCGCGCACGCGCTAGATCGGGCTCGCATGTATAGACACACGGTTGAACTCACTCACTGAAAGCGTACCGCAGCTTAGGGATATTGTGTGACGAGACAGAGCGAGGAGACGAGGGATGAAAGCGTAGGAGGAAGAAGAGAGGAGGAAGGTAAGCTGTACAAACGGGGGGGGGGGGGGGGGGGGGGGGGGGGGGGGGGGGGGGGGGGGGCGAAAAACCCGGAGGGGGCGGGGAAAGAGCGGAGAGGGCGTGACAAAAGGGAAGGGGGGGGGGGGGGGGGGGGTTGACAGGTTTGAGGATGTAGCTAAACGATCAAATACGTGTCCTTCCTGAGTCAACATCACTGTCTTGTTCTCTGTCCCAAGAAGGGAAGAACATTCTGTCATGTTTTGTGTGTGTGTGTGTGTGGTTTTGTTTGTTTCATTTTTATGTAATACACAAGCGTATTTTTTTCGTTGCTCTCAATCGGTCTTCCCGTCTGTATGGCTGTCTTTCTACTGCCTGTCACACACACACACACACACACAGAGACTAAGCGAGCACGCTACCTCGCACAATTCGTCTCTCTCTCTCTCTCTCTCTCTCTCTGTCTCTCTCTCTCTGCCGCCGGTTGCCTTTCATCTGGTCTTCTCTTGGACAAGTGATGAGAGCGAACCTGACAAGGCTTTTGAAACTGTCACGCCGTCCACGCGCCCACACGGCCAGCAGGTATTAGACTCCAAAAGATGGGATCAAAAGTCCCCCCCCCCCCCCCCCCCCCCACACACACACCACTTATTCCCCTCTGTCCCCGCTCTCCCCCTTTCTCTCTCTCCCCCCCCCCCCCCCCCCCCCCCCCCCCCTGCTCAATCCCCTCATCCCAGTTTCCCTCTCCTGTTTTCTCAAACACTTCAACATCGCCATTTTCATCGCCGCCCCTTTGAAGGGATGTGTACTGTAAGAAAATGTTACAAACTTAAAAAAAAATAATAAAATAAAAGGTCATACAGACAATGTACTCAACAGTTTTTTTCATTCATGGGATTGTATGTATTTTTGTCATTTTGTTACATTTTCACTTTCTTTGCATTCCATCTTATTTAATCGTGTTGAGTTTTGCAGCCCTCCCCCCCCCCCCCCTCTCTCTCTCTCTCTTCTTCTGTTTTGTTATTGTTGCTGTTGTGAATACATTCAAAGGCGAAATCGTGTCGAGCCTTGAAGTGATTTGTAGACGTTTGTTGGTTTTTACAAATGCACTAGTGTCAAATTCAACAAAAAGCGAACAGACCTAGTTTTTTTTTTTTTATTTATTTGTTATGTATTTGTATCTTTTCATTGTGTTCTGACAATCTGCTGTCGTCATCTGTAATCAAGTTTAAGATGAAGAAAATTTGACGAGTGACTATACTATGTTTATTGTTTGTCATATTTTGCTTTCCTTTTTTATTTTTTCATTGTTGATATTGCTTTTGCTTTTGACCTGATCTTTTCCCCCTTAATTTACACTGTTTTGTGTACAACGCAGGTATAATGACAACCTTGTTTTTCATTTTTCTTTTCTTTTGATTTCCTTCTTCTTTTTTAAACAATAAACAAGTAGGGTAACTCTTGCTCCCACAAGAAAAACATAACTCTTCTTTTAGTTTGTTGATTTGTCTATTTAGTTTGCATACATTGCATGCAAAATACCCGTGCGTGTTGATTTTGATCCAGGTGCAGCACTCTGTGGGTAAATCTTTAGTATATTTTGCGATGACGATGTAAATGGTCTGAAATGGAAAAAGTAACCTTGAGTAGAGGGGGAGAAGGGGAAGGGAAAAGGGCGGGGGTGGGAAGGAGTTGTATTTAAGGGCTAGCAGTGCTGAAAACGACAATCAGGGAGTGTAACCATACCTCACACAAGTTCAATCTGTCAGTGGACATCACTGTGTAAACAGTAATTATGATGCAATAGAAGGAAAAGGGTGCCACGAGATGGCACTTGATTTCTGTTCTCTTCTCTAGCCTTTTAAAAAAAAAGACACGTGACTGAAGCATTTGTGCTGTAAGCAGTTTGACTGGTTATCACACGAACACGTGACAGAACGGTCGTGCTGTAAGCAGTTTGATTGGTTATCCCACGAACACGTGACAGAACAGTCGTGCTGTAAGCAATTTCATTGGTCACACGAACATGTGACTGAAGGGTCGTGCTGTAAGCAGTTTGATTGGTTATCAGACGAACACGTGACAGGACGGTCGTGCTGTAAGCAGTTTGATTGGTTATCACACGAACACGTGACTGAAGGGTCATGCTGTTAGCAGTTTGATTGGTTATCAGACAAACACGTGACTGAATGGTCGTGCTGTTAGCAGTTTGATTGGTTATCAGACGAACACATGACTGAAGAGTCGTGACTGAAATATGAAATTTTGCCTGCGCCCAGCATTAAAATGGGCTTTTTTCAGCTCATGGATTCCAACGGCTGTCCCCACCAGTCACAGGAAAGTTGATGAAATTTGGCGAATCACCTAGCCCGACACACATATACAGAGATTATAGGCACAAAATTCAAAAACAAACAAACGACTGAAGACAAGATATGAACAGTGTGGTTTTTGATTTAGCTTTATCCTGTTCAAATTCTGTTTCCAGTACAATACAAACATGTTTTTTTTTATGGATAGAGGTTAGAATAGGGAAAAAAAAGTGATTGAATAATGATAGCCCATTTGTTATCTCTTGGCATTAGTGTTGTCCTATCGGTGGAAGACACCCTCTCTCTCTCTCTCTCTCCTCTCTTCCTCTCTCTCTCGTTTCTGTGTGTGTGTGTGTGTGTGTGTGTGTGTGTGTGTGTACACGTGTGTGGTTGTGTGTGTGTGTGTGGTGTGTGTGTGTGTGTGTGTGGTGTGTGGTGTGTGTGTCGGTGTCAGTGTCTGGCTATGTCTCTGTCTAGCTGTGTGTATGCGTGTCAGTCTGCCTGCGTGCCTGCCTCTCTCTCTCTCTCTCTCTCTCTCTCTCTCTCTCTCTCTCTCTCCTCTCTCTCTCTCTCTCACACACACAGCCCCCTATCTCTATTCATCTGTTGTGTTGTGTGTGTGTGTGTTGTGTGTGTTTCTGTCCTTGGGGCAGAACGTTCAGCGTGTGTGTGTGTGTGTGTGTGTTGTGTGTGTGTGTGTGTGTGTGTGTGTGTGTGAGAGAGAGAGAGATAGAGAGAGAGAGAGAGTGGGCATGCATACAGTATGTACTTGTACATAGGCCTATATGTGTATGCATGTGTCTACATGTGTATGAGTATGTGCGTGTTTGTATGCGTTTTGTGTGTTCGTGTGTGCATGTGTGTGTGTGTGTGTGTGTGTGTGTGAGTGAACATAGGTGTATCTCACAGAGATGGAAGCCAGCCTTCTACACT
>JADBJO010015699.1:2500-5000 GCA_016801955.1 Conus betulinus
GTTGTTCTTGTGAAGGTGGGCAATGGCGCTCTGTATGTATGCACACAATTCCCTAACTGTGTGTGACGACCGACCAACTAGCCCCACTCGTTGTTCTTGTGAAGGTGGGGGCAATGGCGCTCTGTATGCACACAATCCCTAACTGTGTGTGACGACCGACCAACTAGCCCCACTCGTTGTTCTTGTGAAAGTGGGGCATGGCGCTCCGCCTGTCGGCTTACCTCCGGATGGAGAGACTTCATCCCTCTTCTTCTCTCCGCCCTCACCACTCACCACTCATCCCCACTGCACCCCCCCATCCCCCCCCCCCCCCCCCCACCCCATCTATTACGACGTGTCATTCTCCCTCTCCCCCTTCCCCAAGCACCCCTTCATGCTCCTCACCACAACCACCGCCAGGCTTTCTTCATATACATTCATTTTGATGGCGTGTAGATGGGGGAGAACATGATAAGATACGCACTAAAGATTTTTAAAGAAGCGTGTTCATTGATAGTAAAAAAAACAAACACACAACACAACAACAAAAAAAAAAAAAAAAAATGGTACTTTCTCTTCGTCCGACTTGCGTTGAGTGCTTGAGACAGTCTGCTGTCTGTCTCAGTCTGTCTCTGTCTGTCTGTCTGTCTGTCTGTCTGTCTGTCTGTGTGTTTGTTTGTCTGTCTGTCTGTCCATGTGTGCGCGTTTCTGTCTCTGTCTCTCTTTCTTTCTCTCTCCCCCCCCCCCCCACACCTCTCTCTCACTCTCTCTCTCTCTCTCTCTCTCTCTCTCTCTCTCTCTCTCTCTCTCTCTCTCTCTCTCTCTCTCTCTCTCTCTCGTTCTCTCTCTCTGTCTGTCTGTCTCTTTCTCTCTCTGTCTGTCTCTGTCTGTCTCTCTCTCTCTCTCTCTCAGAGAGAGAGAGCGAGCGAGCGAGCGAGCGCGCGCGCGACGAGAGAGAGAGAGAGAGAGAGAGAGAGAGAGAGAGAGAGAGAGAGAGAGAGAGAGAGAGAGAGAGAGAGAGAGAGATCTTTCTCATCACCCCTACCCTCCTCCTTCACCCACACCAACACATCTTTCTCATCACCCCCTACCCTTCACCCCCCACCTTCACCCACACCAACACATCTTTCTCATCACCACCCAACACCCTCCTCATCACCCTTCACCACCCACACAACACATCTTTCATCACCCCCACCCTTCACCTTCACCCCACCACACCATCTTTCTCATCCCTTCACCCCCCCTTCACACACAACCAACACATCTTTCTCATCATCCCCCACACCTCCTTCACCCACACCAACACATCTTTCTCTTTCTCACCCCCTACCCCTCCACCCACCCACCCCACCAACACATCTTTCTCATCACCCCCTACCCCCCACCTTCACCCACACCAACACATCTTTCTCATCACCCCCCCCCTCACCCTTCACATCTTTCACCCCCCCCAACACATCTTTCTCATCACCCCCATCTTTCTCCCCCACCCTCACCCACACCCACCCCATCTTTCTTTCTCACCCCCTACCCTCCCTTCACCCACCCACCAACACATCTTCTCATCACCCCCTACCCCTCACCTTCACACACAACACATCTTTCTCATCACCCCCTACCCTCCTCCTTCACCTTCACCCACACCAACACATCTTTTCTCATCACCCCCTACCCCCTTCACCCCACACCAACACATCTTTCTCATCACCCCCTACCCTTCACCTTCACCCACACCAACACATCTTTCTCATCACCCCCCCCTTCCCTTTCACCACACCAACACATCTTTCTCATCACCCCCCACCCTTCACCCCCTCAACACCTTCACCCCCACCAACACATCTTTCTCTCATCACCCCCCTACCCTCCACCTTCACCCACACCAACACATCTTTCTCATCACCCTTCACCTTCCCCACACAACACCTTCTCATCACCCCCTACCCTCCACCCACACCAACACATCTTTCTCATCACCCCCTACCCTCACCCTCCTTCACCCACACCAACACATCTTTCTCATCACCCCCTCACCCTCACCACACCAACCACCCACCACATCTTTCTCATCACCCCCTACCCTCCTTCACCCACACCAACACATCTTTCTCATCACCCCCCCTACCCTCACCTTCACCCACACACATCTTTTCTCATCCCCCCTACCCTCCACCCTTCACCCACACCAACACATCTTTCTCACCCCATCACCTCACCTTCCCTACCTTCATCACCCTTCACACCAACACATCTTTCTCATCACCCCCTACCCTTCCACCCCCACACCAACACATCTTTCTCATCACCCCCTACCCTCCACCTTCACCCCCACCAACACATCTTTCTCACCACCCCCCCCTTCACCTTCACCACACCAACACATCTTTCTCCACCCCCACACCCTCACCTTCACCCACACCAACACATCTTTTTCTCACCCCCCACTACCCTCCACCTTCACCCACACCCACACACATCTCATCACCCCCTTTCACCTTCACCCCTACCCCTCCCCCTC
>JADBJO010015699.1:10000-12500 GCA_016801955.1 Conus betulinus
GTGCTATTAAGCTATGAGAATTTCCTTTATGTTTTTGTTGACAGTCACGTGTTTTGCACGATGCACAATAATCAGAACGATAATGTATGCAATAAGGTGACCGCAGTGAAGCTACGCGTGCAACCACCGTATGTCACACGTTGCGATTTGTAAATTTGCCAAAGTGTTTGCAATACACAGTCTCTCTCGAAAACTGTGCAACTTATTAAAACAAAGTACACCGCAGTTTAAAAAAACAGTATCTTGTAATTCTTTTGAGCTATGTCGCATGACCATGGGCCTATGGTGATGTCCTTTGTTGCCGGGTTATCTCCCCTACCCCCTATTCGACTTCCACGCAATCTAATTCTTTACAAATTCATTTTGGACTTTTTATTGAAAAAGAAAGTTAATGTGCACTTTCCAAGTGTGAGCGCATATGTGTGTGTGTGTGTGTGTGTGTGTGTGTGTGTGTGTGTGTGTGTGTGTGTGTGTGTGATGATGATGATTGATGTTCTCAGATGCTAGCATTGGACATTGGAAGGCATTCTGTTTCATGGCGACGTCTGCCAGGCTGTATTAAATCAACCACAATCTCATCATTCTATGTCGCTTCCCTTGGCACAAGTAGAAAGCGACTCTTCTGATACGTAGGCCATGACAGCTTCTTCGTCGTCGTCGTCAGAGTCTGGAAAATCCACAAGGAAGTGAACCATATCTGCGGACAGGATGACGTCATCCTCCTCTTCTGTGGACCACACTGGTTCCAAGGTGCCATCAACGTCAATCCATCCATGTTCATTGCTTACTGCTGGCACATCAGACATGGGCTCGAGAGCCCTCTTCCAAACGGTAACTTGATAGGTGCTCAGTTTGATGTGCTTTTGAAGAGTTTGTTTGCATGGAGGCATGCTTGCCATGTCAACGTGTGGTTTGCCTTCAATGGCTCATCTCCACATCTCTTCTTGAGTAGCTGGTGTCGAAGGTCAATGACACCGGTGAAACAATGTCTGCCGTACATGACACAGGTGAAGGTCTCGAGATCAACTTTGGCTTCTTCAGCAATGGTCCATGTACCTCCAAGGTGGGCAATTGTTTCCACAAATCTTGGACTCTGCTGAAGAACTTTGATGGGTTTAATTTTCCCAATGCCCTTGAGTGCACTTCTTGTGTCACAGCTGGTATAAGCATGAAGAACCGGGAAGGTGGTGCAGTGCTGTTGCCCGTATGCTTTTGCGATGTCAAGTCACGTTGATGAGCCGTTGTTTGTTTCCCATTCCTGTGTCGAACAGAATCACCACGTCCTTCAGCTGCAGAGCGAAGTGCAGGAAAATGAAGGAAATGTCCGAGTCGGGACTCTTGACGCGGACGAATCTGTAGCCATTCCGTTCAGCGTACGTACAGTAGAGGGCAACTCTGGAATCCGTCTCTTCTTGTGTGGATTTGAGCGTTGCGGTTGGCGTCCTGTTGCCGTCAGCTCATCTGCCGATTGCAGCAGGAAGGCTTCTCCCTCACATATCAGCATGACTTTTCTGTCCTTGATTTTGGCGCATTCTCATCTTTGCTCCAAACGTCGAGTAATACTTGGCTGAGAGCTGCTTTGTTTTCGTCGTTTGACAGAAACGTTTTCCAGTCTGCAGGACGCTCGGTGCTTTCTCCTTTCACGATGATCTTATCGCCAGTGCCTCTCCTTTTCCTTTCCATCGCTTTGATTGAGTCCGTTTTGTACATGTCTGTACTGAACACCACGCCCGTTCCCTTTGGCAGCATGTCAAATATCTTCTGGCTGATCTTCCTGAAATTGGAGGGAAGCCGTTGCAAACAGTGAAACACTGCGTTGCCATCGATCACAACCAGCGTCGCGTCATGGGGAGGTAGAGCGGCACCTTCCATATCTTTGGAGAGGTAGTTGAACCCTTTTGCATTGTCGGGTTTGTCAAGGAAATCGTCAGCAGTGGCAATACTGTAAAGTACAGGAGTAAGTTGGTATGTCATCAACTGTTTCAGATCGAGTTGAACACCTGCTTCCTGTGCCTTCACAAGGAGTTGAAAGGCAAGGTTCCCTTGTTGTTTGTATTCCACAACCTTCTTCTTGGTAGTCTTCATGTGGACGGTTTGTTCACTGATGCCATCGTTTTCAGGTTTAGCCGCTTGGCTGGTTCAAAGAAATTGTCAGCTGCCATCAGTCTCTGCGTGATGAACGCCTCCTTCACGGCTTTACAGCTTTTTTTCTGTCCTCAACACATCATGCTGATGCTCCATATGACAGGGCGAGGAGTGTCACCAAAGCGTCCTCCCAGAAAGGGTCAATGAAACTATTGATTGCATCCTGAGTCTTCATGACGATGCTTTCGCTCTTCAGTATCTCAGAGGGACGCAAGTCACGATATCTACTGTCAGCCTCATCACCTTGTGCCATGCCAGCCATGTGGAGAGCTGCGTGAAGATACTTTTAACCTCATGGGTTGTCCTGACCCATCTCTGGTAGGCCTCCAGGTTCGACAGCAGTCCCAAGAGACCA